>OOFJ01139301.1:3443-15695 GCA_900323375.1 Benthosema glaciale
TTGCAGCCATGATGACAACAGCCTTGGGCTTATGCTCTGGTACCAACACAAACAGGGAAGTCACACCATGACTCTCATTGGGTATTCGTATCTGTACTATTCTATAGGTTTCGGTCACCCTAACTATGAGGGCCAGTTTGAAAAACAATTCAAAATCACAAGAGGAGTCAGAGTGAAAGGAGCTCTGATTGTCCTCCAAGTGAATTCATCAGACTCTGCTGTGTATTTCTGTGCTGCGAGCACACAGTGATGTGGTTTGAGGAGACTGCCTGACAAAAAAATCACTCCTGATACTGGCTTACACAGGAAAGCTAAGCTGTTAACCATTTGCTGTTGCCACTGTGAAGTTATACAGAAGTGTTCCTGTTTAGGTCTAAACACTTAATGTTCAAATTCAAATATGAGGTTCTTCTTAATTGTGGGGGGAATCCTTATTGCAAGTAAGGTATCAACCTAATTCTAATCGTGTCTTTCATGTCTTTTAAACTTTACTGCCTACTTTACAGATTTCTCCCACTGTGTGGAAAATAATTTCAACAGTCACTGTGCACCATAGACTGTAGCTGTGCACTAGTACTCAGTCTATGCCAATGGTGGGATGCATCTGTCACTAGTCTGCACTATGGGTATCCGGAATGCTCGCCCTCGTTTTTGAGCGGTGCCTAACCGCTCCTTAAGTAGCAATGTGTGTATGTAACCGATTCTGAGTGTGTAGTGTGAAGAGTGAGCATGTAGCAACTCATAATGTAATAACTGCGTCATATGAGCCCTTATTACATTATGAGCAGTTATTACATTGAGTTGCTACAAGCAGCGTTTGTTCTGCTTGCTTAGACCGCCTAGATTGAACCATTGGGATTGAGGCCGTACAGTATGTGTTACTGTTGACTTGTTAGCGAATGAGATTGGAGGTTGAGTGGGCGTGGTGAACAACTCAATGCTGTGACTGCCTGAACTATCCTGATCCTTGATGTCAGTAAACAACAGTGATCACACTCGCACATTGTAACAAATTTGTGAATGGTGAGTTCACTAAACTGTCCTTGGAGGAGGTTGACTCAACATGTTTCCAGCTATATACACACTTGGATTTCTACTCATTCTGCTTACATGTAGGTTTTATTAAATTTCCTAACAAATTCAAACACACTTCTAAACAATCTTTCTTTTGGCAAATTAATATAATTATATAATGTCAAGCAGAGAATGTCAAATTTCAGCTGTCTTCATCTCAGATAGTTGCAAAAGGGAAAGAGAACCTTAAGATTGATTGCAGCCATGATGACAACAGCCTTTGGTATATGCTCTGGCAACACAAACAGGGAAGTCACACCATGAGACTCATTGGGTATTCGTATATGTACATTGTGTTTGATGGTTCAGATGGCCCTAGTCTAAACTACGAGGGCCAGTTTGAAAAACAATTCAAAATCACAAGAAAAGACACAATGAAAGGAGCTCTGATTGTCCTCCGAGTGAATTCATCAGACTCTGCTGTGTATTTCTGTGCTGCGAGGCGATGGCACACAGTGATGTGGTTTGATGAGACTGCCTGACAAAAAATCACTCCTGATACTGGCTTGCACAGGAAAGCTAAGCTGTTAACATTTGCTGTTGCCATCCGGTGTTGCTGTGAAGTATAATTAGTTCCTGTTTTGGTCTAAACACTTAATGTCAATATTGATTTCTAATATGAGGTTCTTCTTTATTGTGGGAGTCCTCCTTAAGGTATCAACCTAATTCTAATCAGTCTTTCATGTCTTTTAAACTTTACTGCCTACTTTACAGATTTCTCCCACTGTGTGGAAAATTATTTCAACAGACACTGTGCACTCAGTACTCAATGCAAGCCAGTTTCATCATCATTGTTACTTAGGGAATGTTTTATTCCAATTCATTTTGGCATTCTCAGCACCCTTTGATGGCGTATTGTGTGACCCTGTCTTTCCCTAATGGGACTGATCGTGGTAGCCACTGGAGCGTAAGTTGGGAAGATACAGTACTGAGGATACGTCCCAGGTGCATCCATGCAATGTTTTTTTTTTTTTTTAGTTCTTATTCTTAGTAGTTCTATTTATAGTGACTATAGGGACTAGATTATGTGACAACCAAGTATAGTCTGGTGACCACCCGATAGATGGTTGGCAGCTGGAATGTTAATGTAGACGGCACCCAGGAGCAGTATGGGTTGGCGCCCCAGACTGTCTTACGTGAGGAGGAGGCCCAACAGCCCACGGTAAGGCCTTTAGGAGGGCCACTCAAGCCGCAAGTGGAGCCTGCAGCACCACCGTTGGCCCCGATGGAGCCTGCGGAACCATTGCGGCTGAATTAAGTGTCTGGTGCAACGCACAGGTCCTGCGCTGCACCTGGTGAGAGCAGGGGTGGACCTCATGAGACGTACATGTAGGAGGGGCCCAGACAGGAGTCAACCCACAGAGCCTAGTCCTTCCACGTGCCAGACCTCCCAGTCCCGGCAGAGTAGTTCGGGAACGGCGGACTGTGTGACCCTGTCTTTTCCTAATGGGACTGATCGTGGGTAGCCACTAGGACATAGATCGGGACTTGATCACCCCGGCTGGGTCACCTGAGTGAGGGGTATGATGTTGCGAGCCCCGAAACCCTGATGACCTTGGGATACATCACTGAGGATTCGTCCCAGGTCCCATCTTTTAGTTCTTTGATCAACAACTTTGCAGAGTACAGTATGTATTTCACTGTCTGCAAAGTTGTTGATGATCAGATGGTGCTGAAAATGGGCTACTGTTTGTCATAAACTTATACAAATACAATGCCTACATCCTAGTTCATGATGTCATGAGACAATGAGGAGGGATGTAAACGTGACCAACAGAGATGTCCACTGTGCACCTACAAGGAAACGCAAAAACAAAAAAGGTTACCTTTCCTCCCCTCCTCACTCTGCTTTTCTTAGAGCTCACAGAAATAGCACCAGTCAGCATGGAATCAGTTCAAACTCATTCAGCATCCCCCCTCACTCTGCAGTCTGCACCTGCTCTCAGGGGCCGATAGAGAGAGATAGAGGGGTGAGATATGGACAAGTCATGCGGTTAGGCTAGAAGAGAGAACGAGAAAGAATCAAGGTTTTTGTGCAATACTTTTTCACCGTGGGACAGGGGGCCACGGTGATACAATCCTATAGAGCTGCCATACAAAAACCTCTTCCACTTCACTTGTATTGTGTAGAGCACTGCACACTAGCTAGTATCATTGTTACAGGGAAAAACATCTATGAGGGACTCCAATGTACACTTGTATCCTTGGGGATCTCAAATAGATTTTAACACGTACAGCTGATTGGAATAAAATATACAGTAAATTGTCCAATTCATGCATGCTGTTATCTGGCTGTTTGACTCTTTATCAAAAACACAACTGCTGAGATTTTCCTTATCTAATGGAATTGTAAACTTCCAACTTCCAATGGATAATGAAGAGTGTTTTTGAAGATTTTGTTTTTGGCTTTTGTGTCTATTGATAGTTACAGTGAAGACAGAGAGAGAAAGGGGAGAGACATGCAGCAATGGTCATCATGACTCGGACACACGCTGGCAGACCAAAGCCTATATGTGTCGTGCCTGGACCACTAGACCAGCGGGGGCCCTGGGTTTATGGAACGCTTTGACTTTTCTGTAGAGGAGGCAATCAGTGTGACACTGGCAGTGAGGTCTACTTTGGAGATGGAACTAAACTCACAGTTTTGGGTAAGTCAGAACTTTTACAATTTCAATGCACTACAATAAACATTGACATTAAACATACTACATTAATGTTAATGTGGAAAATAGGGGCTTAATGTGCAGGTTTATTTAAAACCTGGAATATTGGACTGAATCGAGAACACTGACCTACACTGCTGAATCTGCATAATTTGGCAATGGAATCAAACTAACAGTTTTACGTGAATATATTATTTCAATGATTGATTAAGATTTAGTTGCATTTCATGTTTCCTTAGCAGAAAGAGGCACATATAAACAATACTGTGTTCTGAAATAAATCTGGTAAGGAATGATATTCATGCGCAGTATTTCTGCACTGTGACAACATGAACGAAGCATACTTTGGACATGGAACAAAGTTGACTGTTTTGGGTAAGACGTGTATATACTGTGAGCATGTACATATGTAACAACCTTTTTTTATTTCAATGGTATGTCATCAAACTGTTTTCGTACAATTAGAATAGATGTATTAGTCCACTCACTCAATTCTAGTGTTGAGCTTTGTTGCTCTGCCAACTATGAAGCCTATTTCAGCCACGGCACTAAATTGACTGTTCTTGGTAAGTATGCTTTATGCCTATGCCATTTTCACTTTGATTCTAGCAATAAGGGAGACAATATAGTTGTGAGGCTGCAGGTTAGTTCGTTCAATTTACTTTTGCACCCAACTAGCTAACAAGTCAGACTGTTGATAGGTAGTAATAATTTGAAAGATATCTGAAATAAAAATCTATCTGTAGGCTATATGTATTTTTCATAATATTAATATTTAATATTTAGGGTAGTTATGATGTGGTTTTTTTGCCAGGCCTGTTGATGGACTTGTTTCGACTAATGTTTGACAACGTAACATAAGACATCATCTCGCTGATATAAACATCTTGTGATACATTTATTTAAATTTAAAATTTTCATGGACATAAACATGCCCCCAAAAATCTGGGCAACCCTCACACAATTAAGTGTGTTTTATTTTTTATGTTATAAGAATAATAACTAGAAAGTACTGTTAAGTGAAATATCTCTAAAAGTACAAATTATATATAAAAAAAAGGATGTCCTAAAGTAGGATTTACGTAGAGTTGGAACGGAGTTTCTAGCTACAAAGATAAAATTTGTGTGATCGCCTTAGAGATCCCACAATAACAATTCTTAATTTATTTCTAATGTATAGAATTTTAAATGGAATGTGGAAGTCAACATGAACCTTATAATTTACAATTAAGGCCTACTGTATGTATTTGTACTGTAGTGAGTAGCCTACTTTGAAGACCTTCACAATACAGCTTTTTTTTTTACATTACTGTTTTTTTTGTCTGTCCAATTCCAGAGCCTGATGTCCATATCACACCACCTATAGTCAGAATCCTTCCACCTTCTCCAAACGAGTGTACAGACAAGAGGAAGAAGACCCTTGTATGTGTGGCCACTGGTTTCTACCCAGACCATGTCACTGTGTCCTGGAAGGTTGATGGGAACCTTCGCACCGCAGGAGTGGTGACTGATAATGCAGCCTTGCAGAATAAAGACACCAAACTGTACACCATCACCAGCCGATTGAAGGTCCCAGCTAAGGACTGGAACCAACCGACTTTGGAATTTGTCTGCATTGTCGGCTTCTATGATGGGAAGAATACCACCATTCACCCTGCCAAAATCTACGGAGTACCAGGTAAGTTAGCTAGTGTAAAATACCAAAACATTTCCGTTATGTAAAAAAGGCAAGCACCCATCTAAACTAACCTTATCTTGTCTAATTTCTGTGTTTCTATCATGTGCAGGTACAGGCACCACAAAAGGTAAGAATACTTATCTATTGTCAGAGTATTGGTGCATCATTCTTGCAGAGACGATATGCATGTTAACACAATAGTCATGTCACACTAAAGTGTACTTCAGATGGAAAGCAGCCACCAAAGTAATTTTCAATGTTTTGTTCTGATTAATTCAGATGTCAAAACAGTCTGTAGTTTGACTATTTGTATGCAATAACTCAGATTGACGTTTTAATTGTCTACAGAAGAGTATGTGAAGATCACACAAACTGCCAAGATGTCCTACATCTTCTTTCTTGCCAAGAGCAGCTTCTATGGACTCTTCCTTATGGCTTTACTATGGAGGATTCAGGTGGGTTCCATGTATTATGCTTGAACATGAACCCTGTTCCTTGTACGCCCATCTTTACCACATGTACCGACTGTTATTGTGTGACTTTTGCTATGTCCCGATAAATTACTTTTCTTGTTTGCTCTGACTTCTGGTGCGATATCCACTCAAAATGACAAAATGAAAAACCAAGGTACTGGATTGCACACGGTGGCAAGAGTAAATTTCAATCATTTTTATTTTCTACATAACTGAGAGAAAGACATTTTAGTTTGGCTTATCCCTGCATCAATGTCACAGAGATAAACTACTCTACGCTTACGCATACTTACATACTGTATGCAATTTTGCTGTATAAACACAATATATAATTGTTTTACTCATCATTTCCCTCTAGCAGCCCAAAAACATAATTTTCTACCAAACCAAGCGGTGAAAACGTCAAAATACATTGAGAGGTTAATGTGTTTTTTGCAAGTTTTTTTTTTTTTTTAACAGGTTTTCTTTTTTTAGGTGACTAAACAATCTTTTATGTCTATTACACAGGGTCAATCTAAAAAGCAGAACAACTGAATTCTGAGCCAGCCAACACAAGCCACCACCATGGCAACCAAGTTCAGGGGATCTCATTTGCTTTGATTAAGTAAATAAAATGTAAAGCATAATAATACATATATTTTAACTTCTAGTGCCTTGACTTTGTAGATGTTTGCATGTGAAAGGATGGAAATAGAACTGATCATGTTGTCCAATCCTGTATTTACAAGAGGGAACTATTTGATTTCTTGTGCGTACAGTATACAGTAGCTACTCTTAACTAAGTAAAAGCATGTGAATAAATCATTATATTTCCTTAAATGATATCTCTTTCTGTGCAGTTATTAACATTATCATGACTGAAAAGTATATTAAAGATTTTCAGAAAATCATGTTTTTTTTTCCCTCTTTGATCTGAGATATGCGAGTCTTGTCTCAGATATAAGTATGACCTATGCTTCTCAGTTTGTAATATTTAATTAGTGTGGAAAGCCAATGTGACACAAGGTATTTAATATGCGATTCGTTATTTCTTATGCAAATCATAAGGTCAATGAGAATTGATCAATTGAATTAGGGCACCTAAAGGCCTAAGATAGAAATATCTCCTTTATCGGACATAATTAAAAAAAATGAAAAAACACACCCCTCACATAATACATACACATAATTAGGACAATATCAGTCATCAGAAGCATGAAGGACGAGTGTTTTCAGTGAATCTAACATGGTTACAATGGAGTTTGAAGTTAATGTGGGTTTCTAAGGGGGAGTGTTGATAAAATTAATATCAAATACCGTATCTAAATACTGAATCAGCAACTTAAATACTGTCTGGAGTATTCCCAAAAGCTTGAATAGACGTTAAAATGACCTGCAACATGTTTCAACATGAAAATCACTTTAATATAAAATCCACAACACATGTCAACAAGTCCTCTCATCATTAAATGGCTAAACATTCAATGGCAATACATACTGTAAACGTTAATTTCATATTACAAAAAATAAATTACATGTTATGGTCTCATGGAAATGGAACCTGTATGTGACTACTGGCTGGTATGGATGATGGGCAGGTTTAATATTTCCCCTCAAATCAACTTCACAATACAGTAGTTTATGATATGTGTCACCATTATCCTATCGGCACAAAGTTAGTATACAGGGTGGTGTATTTTTAGCAGCATGTGAATTCAACTATTTCCTCCCCACATGTGAGACAAAGTTTCCAGAAGCGCTATGGATCCATCTATAAGGCGCCTGTCAAAAAGGTTTCCCTCATCTCCCTATTAGCACACCTGTACTGTAGGAGTGATATTTTTAGCAGCAGCCTGTCTGTGACATGTGTGACAATTCTACTTTATTGCCCACAAGTGAAGCAAAGTTTTTATGAGCTTTATATCAGTTGACATGCATAATGACATTTACTTTTGTCTACTGCAGACCACCAATTATGAATTCATTTTGTTCCTTAAGAAGTTCTTTTTCAGTTTTTCCTCTGCACAAATGGCAGATGACCTCAGCGGTGAGGCTTGTGGCAGATATGAAACTGCACTTCTATCTGCGGAGGAGTAGAGAAGCCTTATAGAGCAGAGGATGTGGTCACAGCATAGGGCCATAGGCTGTAGATCATGTTTAGTACCAAGAAATTACAGATGCGAATCCTAACCACAACAACCCCTATGCCTTGCAAAGACCACCTGCCTTTCCTCAACCACCATCTCTGCAGGTATCCGTGCAAACAGAAACAGAAGAAAGAGAATTATGTTCACTCTGTTGTTTTCTATGTCAACTGTAGATTCAGTATGAGCATGTGTCTAAGGAGTTATGGTTTAATGTCACAGCTGTTATAATCTGGTGCATGCACCAATCCAACCAACGCACTCACCTGGTTTGAAGACGATCGGTCGGTTGGTTCTTGATATACACAGTGGAGTGAACGGAGTCATAGTATATAAATGTTGATTTCCAGTGTATAAAATACAGTGTAAAAATCATCCCTCTTTCAAGATTTTACTTGCTCTTGTGGTTTTCACCCTACTACTAATATGGAATGTGTGATGAACTTATCTATTCGCTGTGGTGAATTATATTAATGGCGTGTGTTTTTGTTAGGACCAGGGACATGCTATAGGCCTACTACTGTAATTGCTGCACAGTACCACACTGCAGCTCTGCTAGAGACACCTGAGCCAACTCCATGGTGAAGTTACATGCATCTCGTCTACTGACATAGAAACCCTCTCCACTGGATGGGTCCACAGACCCTTTGCCAGTGGATGTGAATTGCCAGACTAAAGACGCCTGAGGTGGTCCAACGATACCAGTACATATACTGTAAGGATGGCTGGTTCAGAAGTGCAGTCAACTTTTAGGGATGGACGGGCCATGTTGAACAACAAGGTCTCAAGGTGTTTCCTGAACTTGAATGTTGCCCTCTGTGCCTAGATGGAAGTATGGTAGAATTAGATATTTCATAGAAGAAAGTGTACCCTAATGGTGGTTCAAGACAACTGTTACTGAATGAAAGATACAAAGCTGCATGTGCAGTAATGCTAAGAAAGGCTCTCACTCATAGGTACACTCTGATGCTGTGCATTCAAGTATTTGCATGACCTCCAGTGGCAAAAAGTGGCATGACAAGGGGTGAAGAGAACACAATAAACCACCACCAAATATTATTAAAATATATATGCATTACACAAATATGATGCTTTCCTGTGACCTTGTGTTTTGATCCAGGCCCCACCCACTCAACTCTGTCTGATCTGTCAGGTCTGGCAAGCTGTGCTGTTCTCAAATATATATGGGGGTCCCACCGTCCCTTGTGCCATTTCACATCAGAAATGTAGTAGCAGGGCCTGCCCTACGGTCTTCTGCTAATGGAGCTAGATGTTCCACATTTACTTGGCAAAAACGTATTGTGATTTGGGGACCCCTGGGGCGTTCTGAGTGGGAGCCACTTTTATGGAAGAATAGCTTAAAAGGAACTTAAAGTATCATAACTGTCCAGCAGATGTCACTCTTGTCTTACGTATCACGATCATCCTCCCCTTTTTATTTCCTCAGAACTTTTAATTCACTTTTTGCCATTAGAGGTCATGCTAAGGCACAGTATCAGACTGCATGTTTATACAGTACATGTACTGTAGGAGTGACAGGTTTTCTAGGTCTGCACCTACAGATTTCACTCAGTTGTCTAACTTGTCTTGAACCAACCATGAGGGGACACTTTCTTCTAGCTCTCTTTATGGTTCAGTGTAAGTTTTGGCCTGTTGTCTAAAATCACAACATTAATAATAATTTCTATGCAAAGTCCAGAGCTGTTTCAATTCTACTATATCTATTTCATCTAGGCACAGAGGGAAACATCACTATCCAGCAAACACCTCGAGACCTTGCTGTTCAACCTGGCTCGTCCCTAAAGGTTGACTGCTCTTCTTCAGGATCCAGCCATGCTTGGATGTACTGGTATCGTTGGACCACCTCAGGTGGCTTTAGTCTGGTATTCACGTCCATTGGCAAAGGGTCTGTGGACCCATCCAGTGTAGATGGTTTCTATGCCAGCAGACCAGATGCATTGAACTTCATCCTGGAGTCGGCTCAGGTGTCTCTAGCAGATCCTGCAGTGTGGTACTGCGCAGCAAGTACCACAGTATAACATGTCAGCGCTGATCCTATACAAAAACCACAGCACAAAATGTATCACACATTCCATATTGGTAGTTTATAGGGCAAACACCACAACATCTGTTGTTGGGTAAACACTTCACAAACACTTTGTATCTATCAAATTCTATTAAATAGCGATTGTATTTTGTGACTCCATGTAATCATACAATGGAAATGTTACAGCCATGATCCATCAAAGGGCAAAGGGTTATGAAACTCACGCAACACCTACATTATGCAAACCTTCACGAAGAAAATACCAAGGCACCAGTATGAGTTTCCATGTCATGAGTGTTTAAGTTGTGGTAATCTGATGGAGCCTTTATTTTAGGCTGAATATAGCATCAAACCTAGATATCTTGAACCACTAACCGGTTTTTCCGGTTTGTCTGTGGTTTTTATATTGTTGTGTGTAAGTGTAATGTATGTAATTTTAATAAAAATCTAGAATTAAAGTTAAGAAAACATAGGATCATAATTACATGAGAATAACAAGAAATTTTAAAAGAGTTTACAGGCAGGGCACACACGTATATTTAGTTTTAGTCCCTGACACTGTCCATTATCCACTTTCAACTCAGACTATCAGAGAGAGAGAGAGAGAGTGTCCTGGAGGGTGTTTGATTACAAATAACTAACAGCCTATGTAATATGTTTTTGCATCTGTACAGTGCTCTTGCATTTTACCCAGTAGACTAAAACACACATTTGTGCACCAGATTATAAGTAACAGCTGGTGATATGACACAATAAGTGCACGCACGCACGCACGCACGCACACACTTGCTCATACTGCATACAGTTGACATACTGTAGAGAAAGTACACACTCTGTTGAGTTTGTTTGCACAGAACTGCAGTGCAGAGATGGTGGTTGCAGAAAGGCAGGTGTTCTCAGCAAGGCATAGGGGTTATGGTTACGTTGAAGGTTTAACATCTGTCATTTCTTGGTACTAAAACATGATCTACAGCCTACGCTGTGACCACATCCTCTCCTCTCTAGTGCTGTGCTCTACTCTCGCAGACAGAATTGCAGTTTCATATCTGCCACAAGCATGCACAAGCCTCACCTCTGCATTGAACAGTACATTGACTTCCTGTGTCTATGTATGTAATGTATAATACATTTGCATAACATCCCTATAGTCTAAATGTCAAGAGGGACTTTTGAAAGTCATCTTTTTTTATTGGTGGGAAAATGTGACTTAAAAAATCTGATCTCAGATCTTCTATGGAAACTTCATGTGTGGGGAGGAAATAGTTGAATTCTCATACATTTGACCGAGGCATGCATGCTGCTAAAATACCCCACCCTGATACCCTAAACGTTGTGCTGAATAGGGCACCCTTGTTGATGGAATTAAATCAGTTGAAATTGAGACTTATAATGCTTATGCAAACTTTGTTTCACATGTGGGGGGGAAATGGTTTACTGGAAAAATAGTTGGATGCACCTACAGGGACATATCTTCAGTGATGTATCCCAAGGTCATCAGGGTTTCATGTCTCGCAACATCACAACCCTCACTCAGGTCTCAGGTGACCCAGCCGGGGTGATCAAGTCCCGACTTACGTCCCAGTAGCTACCCTCGATCAGTCTACTTAGAAGATAATGGTGGCACCCTAACCTTGCATAAACTATATTTTCAGCTACATTTAACTTAAGGGGAAAATATACTTGTGACATAAGTTTATTTATTTATTTAACATGTCCCATACATCCCATGAGGCAGATGGAGAATACTAAGTTTAATAGTTTCAGCTTGTTGCCTGTTGGTCTAATTCAAGTTGACAATCTCATTGGCCTTGTATTTATTTGTATGAGAAATTCTTAATCGCATTTGATACACAAGCCTCAAAGCCTGAGAAACATAATTATGTCATACTGATATGTGACATGTCTGTCGCGTATCTTGAATCAAAAATAATAAATCGCTAGGTTTTCGGATAGTTTATTTGAGTATTAATACCTTTCACTCATGATACATGTGTCAAACACGGCAGACAAAGTCGAATGAAAAAGAAAGAAAATGAGTATATTAATCACAAGCTTTTACTTAAGTAGCTAGTTGTACTGCACTCATATATTTCTAACACATTTATAATATGCAGAGTATTTTTTATTTATTTCACATAGAAAATGTCCACAAAGCCAACCCACACACAAGTTAATATATGTTATTCTCCCCTAA
>OOFJ01139319.1:0-11541 GCA_900323375.1 Benthosema glaciale
ATGAAGAGCAGGAGCTAAATGTGACACGCTGGTCTGTGGGAACAGGGCTCTGGGGCCTGATACACACACTGCAGGGCCCTACACCTACACACAGACTTAGTGCAGAGGCCACGGGAGGGTGAGGAGAAGAAGAAGGGTCAAGTTAAAACTTTCCTATAAACCTCCATCTAAACAGGTGTAGACTCTCAACATAACCAGTGGTGGAAAGTATTAACCACTTGCCTTTGTATTCATTTGTACTACGTTACTGTATTTCCAATTTCTACTAGTACTTTTACTTTACTACTCCACTAGATCTCAAATGCAAATATTGTGCTTTTACTCCTACTTTTACTTACTTAGTAGATTTGGATTATTATTACAAAACATACTCTGATGAATTGAAAGTGGAGGACCATGATGCAAACAAGTGTCTTAGTGCTTTTTCTGGTTTTATCCTCCTAGCAGGTTTTGTATTGACTTGTGCTTTCGGTTGAAATGTGCCAATTCAACAAACTGTGTAGAATGCTTTAATGTATACAATGTATAGTACATGAAATTCACTTAACTGCACAATGCACAGTACTTTTTGTGCAATCCTTAGAAGTGCTGTGATGCAACAGACATCATCAACACTGCATGCGCGCGTGTGCGCACACACACACAAACACACACACACACACACACACACACACACACACACACACACACACACACACACACACACACACACACACATGCGCGCACACACTAGCCAGAATACAGTACAGTACAGTACAGTACAGTACAGTACAGTACAGTACAGTACAGTACAGTACAGTACAGTACAGTACAGTACAGTACAGTACAGTACTACTCATTTATGCCCCATATCCTGCCTCATTACAATTCTAAATATAAATATGTATAATATGACAGCCTCCTGGTGGCGCTATAACGAGCTGATGTCGGGCATAGGTTTTGGATGGACGGACGGACGGAGTGCAAGGCCCCAAACGTTTCTCAGTCAGGGCCCACTTGAACATCTCTGAAGCGTCCACAGCCCACCCATCTGACCACGGAACTTATTTGGGGGGCCGACTTGCGATATCCTCGTAGTGGGCCCCCAGTTCCACAGGTTGGAAATCGCTGAGCAATAGTGTATTAGCTGGCCTTTAGCACTAACACACCGTGGGTAGCAGAGCTTTGAGGTTCCCAGGGCAACGGTGTGACCTGTGGGGGCTCCTGTCCAAACAAAGAGAGAGGTGCTAACAACTGACACCTTACAGCTGCCTGGCACACTTCTCTGTGTGGAGGAAGTCACATGACCAGGAAATCACAGAACACGCACGAAAGCAGTGTTACTGGGAGTGAAGAAGAGTAATGAAAATGATTAATTTAGTTACAATGACATTACGTCATCTGATTCAAATGGCATTTCCATTCAGGCATGTCCTCTTTGTTGAAAAATACAAATGAAATACAAATATTTCCACCATTTAAAACATTTAATTTGCAGCTTTTATTTATTTTTTCAAGTCATGCTTTTTTGACCTTTTAATCGTTCAATGTTGAATGATTTTCTGAAATTGACAATTCCATAGCAAAAGGTTTCTCAATTTCCCAGCGTTCCCAGTTCAGTAGGCATTCCCCTGCTTTATTTTCGCTGCTTCCCTGCTTTAATACTTTGTTCTAACCTTCCTCCGTGGCCCCTATAATGAGGTGCAGGGGGGCGCATCACATGCAGTGGCAGTGTGTGTGTCAGGCCCCAGAGCCCTGTTCCCACAGGCCAGCGTGTCACATTTAACTCCTGCTCTTCATCAGAGGTGACACGCAGCAGACAGGTGAAACACTCGTTACTGGTAATATTGTTTTACTGGTATAATGTCAAGGGTTCAATTAAGTGAGCTGATAACTCTGACGATACTGAACTTTTAGAATCCTCTAAATGACAACTATTACTACTATACTCGTGCTCGTACAGTACACAGATATGTGCGTTGATGTGAAGTGGTCCAGATCAGGTAGCGCACTCTTTCACTCCAGCCCATAATTAACATTTTCCTCCTTATGCTCACAGAATTGACATTTCATCTCAGATTGATTTGACACTTAGCTTATGAGCCATTATGCCAAGAGATAAGTCTCTCATCATGTGCAGGTAATCTGCCCCGTTCCTTCTCAGGGGTAGAGAAGACAGTGTGAAGTTTATGGTCTGTGCACTTCAGAACCTACCAGCTCACACCTTTGTGTCCAGAACATGTCTTGTCATATTAGACGCCCGGGGTTTCAGCCTGTTTTCTTCTCTTGGCTCCACTATGTACAGTGATGCTGTCGTCCAGATTCATTTACAGTGTACGCAGGAGGTAGAGAGGACATTCAGTATATCTTAAGGGAATTTGACAGGAGCATTCCATCTAACCTGTGACATCTCAATTATGTGACAGCCTATACTATAAGTAGACAGTAATTAATCAAACTCGCCATAATAACTTAATATTGCTCATGCTAGAGCAATGTTGAGAGAATCTATTCAATAATTTGTATGGGCATCAATTTCAATTCATAGATAGATACTTGCTTTACGTGCTTTACAAGCAGTATTAAGGCAGATAAAAGTGTGAAGAAAATAAAGTACTCTGTTTAGATGCTCTATTACTCCTGTCCTCTGTCCGCGCCTAATTTTGCGTCCCCTGACATTTTAACAACAATTAGACGACACCACATCTTTGTGACCCATGTTCGTAGTAGACCCACTCATGCCAGCCTTGAACCCTGTTCTTGCTAAAGATCACATTCCCAGGGTGTAAGAATCAAAAGTGTGAAATGCGGTCCAGTTTATTATGGGAGCAGCACACGCTTTAGCTGCCAACTCAAATCACACCCTGAGCTGCTGCCTTTCCCATGGACCCCCTGGCTGCCACACAGGACAGCTTCTCTGGACTGGGAGTGGTGGTGGTGGTGGTGGGGGGGGGGACTGCTGCTGCTGTAGGTGCCACCTCCTCACACCTCCCAGCATATATAAGGCGCAGCCTCCCCTCTCCTCCTCACACAACATCTTTCTGCCTGCCTTGTCACACACATACACTGACAAGAAAGAAACACTGAACCATCTCTGTTGCTACTTCTACCAGCACGCCGAAGCAGGAGAAAAAAAGGACATTATTATCCCCACTTTTATACGGGAGCCAGCTTTTACCGCTGCTACGACTATTACAGCTACTGCAGCTCCTTTTTTTAGCAGCAGCTAACAGTATGGATGTGTCCTACTGCGCTCCTCATCTCCTGCAGCTCCAGGAGAACCTCCTCAGCCCCTCTCTGTTCGATGAGCTGCTCCTGGACGAGAAGAGCTTCGACGTAGCCTTCGACGCTGCCTCGGACTGCGGCTATTTCAGCGCCTGCAGCAGCCTGTCTCCCACTTCCTCCGTCGACTCCTTCAGTTTCTCACCGTCTAACACCACCACCGCCGCAGCAGCAGCCACAGCCACAGCCCCAGCCACAGCCCCTGCCACTTTCTCCGAGGAGAGCCTGGGTGGGGTCTTGGACCAGTTTGTCTTCGTCGTCCCCGAATCGGTAGCTCCGCTCAAACAGGAGATGCAGGAGGTCCACATTTTCCAGACGGCCGGCCCAATAAGCCACGTTCCGGCGGACACCTCTGCAGCGGCGTACCGCAACAAGGCCAGCACCGCCACCACGTACACGAGGAAGTCTAGGTCCAAATACCCGGGCAAGAAGCGCGAGAGCGCCAGCGAGAGGGAGAAGCTGAGGATGCGAGACCTGACCAAAGCCCTCAGCCACCTGAGGGACTACCTGCCTCCCTCCGTGGCCCCGGCCGGCCAGACCCTCACCAAGATCGAGACGCTCCGCCTGGCCATCAACTACATCAACGACCTGTCGGAGCAGCTGGGGCTCAGCGACGAGGTGCTGGAGCGCTGGAGCCACAGGCGGAGGAGGGAGGAGGAGGAGGAGGAGAAAGGAGACGACTGCTGCTCCTCCAGCGAGATATCCTCGCCGGACATACTCAACGGCAGCGGAGGAGCGTCCTATTTTCAGTGCGGCGCCACCGCAGTAGGATGTGTGTGGACCCAGAGCCAGAGTCTGGGCCTGGGTCTGGATACAAGCCAGTACCACCACCAGCCTGCAGTCTCCTCTGGGAGCTGTGGATTCGGAGCAGACTTGTGTCAGTACAGTGGACAGTACAGCCTGCAGGAGACTCAGGCGGATGTTTTTGGCTCGAACATGGAGTGCGGTGACTTGCTGTTGCCCCCGGCGAGCCAGCCCATCTCATGTCAGGTACGTCAAGGATGTCACTTTTCAGAAAGAAATACTTTACTATAATGGAAATCTTTTCAGTGGCACTGGTAAGCCAAACCCCAAACGCATTGAATATTATTTCTCACACTGTCTACAGTATATCATTTTTGTGATATCCTTTGCTCATCTCACATACTTCTGTGTGTGGAATACATTTTGGAAATATTTACTATACGTATAACCATAAATATCTAATATCTATTCGACTACAGTATACTAGTTGGTACTAAGGTTTCTAAGAAATAAACATTCATCATTATCTTTTTGAAGTAATCTTTGCATTCATACTTCCGATTGTGGGGTGTAGAAATAGAAAACACTTTGACAGCCAAGTGTTTAAGAAGGCCAGACAATTAGTTGTCATTCCCTGTTTTTGATTTTTGAAAACATTACTAAAAACAAATATCCTAACAATGTTTCCTATTTTATGATTCATTACAGATGTACGGAAAAGACTGCAGTCCACTGGCACCGCAAGACTACTGGGGATTGAACCGTAAGCCGGCGTACAACCGCCATTATCAGCCATAAGGACAGCAGCTCAGGAGGTGGAGCCAGGCCAGCTGGGAATCACGTTGGGGGGTTCCTCCAGCCAGGCCGTATGTCACCTTGTTGAAGTTCCCCCACTGAGCAAGACACTTATACTTCCAACTGCTCCCCGTGGTGCGTTCGCTCTGAGCACGCCACTGTTGGATCAATGCAGAGAAGTTGTTTCCCCTTGAAGGATCGCTACAAACCCTCTTCATATCATCAGCCCTAAAGACATTCTGTACTATCCTTCAAAGGCCAACAGCAAGAAGAACTATGTTTTACCTGTTTTAATAAAAAGGCCAAAAGGCCATCCCTTATGTGACTTAAGATCCCTCATGCAACTATAGAGGGTATGAACATGCATAAAGTGAGTGGAACATCGAGTGGAAAAGTGAGTTTAACGTTGTTTAATTTTTTCTGTCTGGATGTATATAAGCTGTGAAGGCCAGAACGATTTTTTTGCCACTCAGCGTTCCCGCATAACTTCCTGGTATGATGATGATGTCACACACATACCCTCTAGTCTTTACCCAGAAATATTGTATTATCATTGTGGTGTCTTGTTTCCTCAGTTTCAGCACTCAGGCAGTTATGAAGGTCAGAGTGTACATTGTGTCAATGTGAAACAACTAATTTATTTGAAACATATATATCTTATTTTACTTATTTATTTTGTAATATGAAACATTCATTGTAAATATTGTAATAATTGTATTAACTATTTTTATAATCTTTTTTATAATCATTTGTGCACTATTTATAATAAAGTAGTAAAATATATTCAAAGAACAGATTGCGCTTTTTGGTGGTGTCTTTTATATTCAGTCTCTCTCAAAATAACTCATATTTGTCATAATATGAATTGCCCAGGCCAAGACAGGACAACAATCAGACAAACAATACCTGAACACACAAAAGCAAAATACACTCAAAATGAACAAATCACAGAAATGTATTTACATAGCTGTGTACCAAAACACAACATATTCAGCGCCATAACATAACATAACATAACATAACATAACATAACATAACATAACATAACATAACATAACATAACATAATGTTGTAAAAAGCTACTCACTTTTATTATTTTTACTTAAGTGAAAGTACCAGTACTGCAATATAGAAATACTCTGAATTCAAAATGTACTTAATGTAACCATTATGTAGAATGTCACATTTCATGTTTTCAGTAACATATCTTCTGAAAATAGTAGATCTACAAGCTCACTCATCTCATTGTGACCAGAATTCCATGGGTAAGCAAAGGGCTGCACAGCACACCGGTCCTTGCCTTGCCTGCCAACGGGAAAGATGCTGGGTGAAAAGAAATGTATAGCCCCACACTCGTAGCTGCCAAGGCCACACTTTTATTGAGGACACAGAAAGTTTCGGACAGATACTGTATACTGTATATACTGTACTGTATGTCTGTCAGATACTGTATACTGTATATACTGTACTGTATGTCTGTCCGAAACGTTGGTTTCTCTCTGTGTCCTCAACAAAAGTGTGGCATTGGCAGCTACGAGTGTGCGACTATACATTTTTCTTTTTTTTTTTTCATTCAGATTTCTCAGGGCCCACTCTTCCTGTACCATCCAGACAAAGTACTCACCCTGCCCTGGTTGAATGATACTCAACTTAAATATCCAAAAGTACAATGCTTAAAATATGCTTATAAAATGTACACATTACAAAGCACATTTTCATTTTCCTTTTATATCTCAATGCATTGCTGTATTGAAATCAGGCACATTCTGCTTTTAGTAGTCCAGTTTCTGTATAATCATGTGTCTTTGCCAGGTATAAAGAAGGTATAAACAATTATTTCCATATTTACATTTATTTAAAATTACTTTTAAATTCTCTGTAAATACGCTGTATATTATATGGATTAATATGTTGATAAAAACAAATCAGTTGTCATCTTTCATTCCTCAATTGTCTGAGGAACTTCCTCTTATTTTCCAAAGAATAACTCAAACAGGCAGGAAGTAAATGAGACCACTGCAAAGCTCCCCAGTATGACACAACCTATTAGATCCAAAGTGAGAAAAGAAACTGTGAAGTCATCCTGAAATCACCAGAGCGTCAATGTCACTTAAGGCTCTTACATGTTCTGTCTAATTTGAAGGAAATTGACACTTGGTGATCATGACTTGTGTGTGAATGGATCTGTATTGGCAAATCACACGACATGATGGTGACATTGATGCCTCATTTATCATCCCCGTCAGGTGGAAATCCCCATATGTCCAAACCTTTTCAGTTTTCAAATAAAAGAATAGTAGCAGATCTACAAGCTCAAAACATACATGCTATGCACCACATTTCCAACTATGCATAGAGGGTATGCGCGTCACGCATGACATCATCACCATACCCGGAAGTTATGCAGGAATGCCTACTGAGTGGCCTTGATAGCCTATGCATCCAAACAGAAAAGTAATATTTGATTGCTTTAAATGACTTTAAACAACATTAAATTCACTTTGTCACTCACTTTGCCACTCGATCTGCCATTCAATGTGTATGCGCATACGCTCTATAGGCCTATCTGCTTCTGACGCTACTGTGCAGTGACGCTGTATGTAGGGGGCGTCGATTTACAAAACAACACACAAAGTTAGAATGTGGAGATAAGAGGTTTCGCTGACAACAACGGTGTGCAGTTAAACATGCCGTGTTGCACAACAGTGGTGGAAAATACATTTACTTAAGTACTGTACTTTATGTACAATTTTGAGATATTTAATAAATACAAAATGTGAGTACTTTTTTTCCCACCACTGTGTGACGCAAGACACAGACACGCAACTAAGTCTAAATTGAGTGACGTGATGACAGTAAGGGGTTTGGGTACAGTGGTATAAATGATTACATTAAGGTGCAATTGGGTACAATGGCATAAATCGTGGTCGGGTTAATTGGGATTGAACGTTCATTTTGTTTTTTATTTTTTTCATGGTATCATCTCAGGTTCATCCCCGGCCTGTGGAGTTTATCTAATTCTAGAGCGTGTCTGTTAAATGGAGCTGAGCAAACACAGCCCACAGGGCCTCGGCACCACCAAGTCTAGACCCAGGAATAAAGTCTCCGCGCTAATGCCTCATCTTCTCACCTCCTCCCCATAATGAGCCTGCTCAGAGGACTTTAATATTCATGTCGCATCTGCTTTGCTTATCAGCCAGGGAGAATTAGAGCCGGATGTTTGCTTTGTCACACGGACGCAGGTCATTTGATGTGCTAATAGAGCTGCTCAGCACACCAACACCAAGGCTAATGATGCCCATATCCTCAATGCCCCTGTGAGGATGTGAGGAGGGGTTCTCAATAGCCAGCCAGGTCCAGGAGCAAACATTGGCTGGTAGATGTTCCAACAGGGTTCAATATGTTTAATAAGACATTGAGTCAATGCACAACTAGGTGCAAGCAAATGGGCTAAGGAAGGCAAAGACCCTCACCAATCTCCTTTTGGTTCTTTTAACTTATTCCTAATTATTTTATTTATAACTACATTGCTTTACTCTTCATTCTATATATTTTGTATTCTTATAGTGGTATCTTGGTTTTCTCTCCTGTATTTGTCCTACCTGTGTTTTAGACTGCCATGGCAACTGAATTGCTGTGTATGTCTTTCTGGTTGTCTGTCGGTTGAACATTTCTGATATAGAATATATTGTTTTTAATCAAGTAAATGATCCACTATCCTTTAAAAAAGTATCATATTTTAGTTTGAACATCCAAACGGCTTCTCAGACCTTACAACCAAATACCACAGCCAAGTAAATTAATTATTGTGTTAGCTGAACAACAAAAAATAAACATTTTGCCTGGAAAGTCAATTTAGTTGGGGACAATCATCATCAATCATCATCATCTATATTAATTAAATATCTTAACACACTATTCCACTGTGGAATACAGTACTTTTCATTGATGCACTGTTGCAATTGAATAGGTGCTAAATAAGTTTGGGTCGATTGATTAATATTATTCCCCATGATCCATCCTGTGACCCAATTTTGTGTCTAAACCCAGTGGTTGATACAGGTTGTTGTAATAAACCCAGTGGTTGATACAGTTGTTGTGTTGTTGTGATTTGACTTCAGCCTGAATGGTTTAGGGGGCCTGTCTGTTTGCTTTGCCACATAGATGATGCCGTTCATTTGATGTGCTAATAGAGAGCTTAGCATGCCAACAGAGAGACTAATAACCTTCCATGGTGCTAGCTACAGCTATAATACGCTCTCTGAGCTGAGGGTGATCAAACAGACAGATAGGCTATTAACCCTTTCACCTGGTGTTATAGCTAATACGCTCTTTGAGCTCGAGGGTGATCAAACGGATAGATAGCCTATTAAGCTTCCATGGTGGTATAGCTAATACGCTCTCAGATCAAAAGAGGTTAAGGTGCTGATTTACTGCATGCCTGTCAGTAAACAGAGAGGTTGCTAATGCGCAACTGAATGCTGATGATCACACGAACACTGTTAGATTGTGTTGTACAAGAGTAAAACAGTAGCGCAGTAAGGGCAGGGCAGTAACTGAATAGAGCAAGACCAGGGGACAACGCTATTAGTCATTCTATGTTTTTTGAATTATATATAATATATTTTTAAGAATGAGTAGTAGTAGTAGGCCTCTGCTAAATGCCTAAATTGTAGGCCTAGTATAGTAACTGGTGAGAGGTAGGCCTAGCTGGCCATTAGCAGTGTTGAATGTTGGTGTGTCAGGGCCTAATACGCTCCCTGAGCTAAAGGTGACTGTGATGAAAGGAATTAGTACTACCGTGTTGATTATTATGCGTGTGAGCAGAGAAAGGGAAGATGTGTATTTAAGAATACATACATAGCTACAGTCTTCTTCCTTTTCCTGTGTATTTGTCCTTATAAATATGTCCTACCAGTCTGTATTAATAGGTTTTGTTTTTGTTTTGCACATAAATAAGTATTTATTTCTTATTTTTCTTTCTTCCCTTGCATACTGTACACGCACCTGATGCCAAACTAGTAATGACCCGATGAAGGTTGAAAGAAGCTGTGTATAGATGACATGTGCGGTACTAACAGTCTAAAACCAAAAACAGAAATTTGATGTCTCCCCGGTACCCAAACTACTAGTGAAAATAGGTGCCCACAACGTGTCACCATGCGACAAGTTGTAATAGTATCTCAATCTATTTCCAATAGTTCTATTTAGATAAATCAATGGAATTGCTTTGATTAAAATAATATTAATGATTATAATATTGTTTTAATTTCAGATAAAAAGGATTCATCGGACTTGGCGACCCGGAAGAATTGGTTTGTGACGTGACCCAAAAATGGATCTCTTTGTTTGGCAAACACTGTAATAACATATTAATGACAGGTCCTGCTGTCTGGGAGCAGTAGTTATTATTATTAACGTTGATGTTTTGTCTTAACCACAAGCATACGTATTGCGGGGTTAAAGCTTTCGCAGAAAATAACGTTTCGAAAAGCTTTCTCCATAAAAACTGAAAACAGAAAAATACGCTATAGTGTCTAGGTCTGAGGGTCTCCGGTCAATAATAACGGGGTTTCAGTGGTTCATTCCAAAGGTCGTGGTGTCGTGGTGGTTGAGGGGGTCAAAGCCATGTGAGGCAGGCTTCAGAGGTTGGACTGCTGGGTGTTGCACCTCTGATGAAGAGCAGGAGCTAAATGTGACACGCTGGTCTGTGGGAACAGGGCTCTGGGGCCTGATACACACACTGCAGGGCCCTACACCTACACACAGACTTATTACAGAGGCCACGGGGAGGTGAGGAGGAGAAGGGTCAAGTTAAAACTTTACTATAAACCTCCATCTAAACAGGTGTAGACTCTCAACATAACCAGCGGTGGAAAGTATAACCACTTGCCTTTCTATTCATTTGTACTACTTTACTGTATTTCCAATTTCTAGTACTTTTACTTTCCTACTCCACTAATAGATCTCAAATGCAAATATTGTACTTTTACTCCTACTTTTACTTACTTACGTAGATTTGGATTATTATTACAAAACATACTCTGATGAATTGAAAGTGGAGGACCATGATGCAAACAAGTCTAGTTGAAATGTGCCCATTCTACAAACTGTGCAGAATGCTTTAATCTAATGTATAGGCTACTTGCACAACGTACAGTACATGAAACTCCATTACTGCACAATGCACAGTACTTACAGTATTGCACAATCCTTAGAAGTGCTGTGATGCACCAGACATCATCAACACTGCACGTGCGCACACACAAACACGCGCGCATGTGCACACGCGTGCACGCATGCACAAGCCAGAATACAGTACAGCACAGCACAGCACGAGTAGTACAGTCCATATGCTGCATTCCTCATTACAATTACAATTACTTTTTACTTTTTACAATTACTTCATTACAATTACAATATGTCAGCCTCCTGGTGGCGCTATAACAAGGTTTTGGATGGACGGACGGTGACACAGACGGACGGACGGAGTGCCAGGTCCCAAACGTTTCTCAGTCAGGGCCCACTTGAACATCTCTGAAGCGTTCGCAGCCCACCCATCTGACCACGGAACTTATTTGTGGGGGCCGACTTGCAATATCCTTGCGTCCCATCAGTGGGCCCCCAGTTCCACAGGTTGGAAATCGCTGAGCAATAGTGTATTAGCTGGCCTTTAGCACTAACACACCGTGGGTAGCAGAGCTTTGAGGTTCCCAGGGCAACGGTGTGACCTGTGGGGGC
>OOFJ01139320.1:0-12056 GCA_900323375.1 Benthosema glaciale
ATATCATTTGTTTATTCGGTTGTTGTTTTTCTACAAAAATAGGGATACCACGTTGGAAAAAAGGAGCCATGGTGTACAGAGGACAGAGGTGGAGTGTTCTTGTGCTCTTGGGAAATCCCAGTCAGAGAAATGAGGTTAGTACAGCAGATGACATTGGTGGATGGTAACCGTGCACCAATGGTGACATGGTTACTGGGGGTGCCTGAGAGGGAGAGTACTACTGTACTGTAGGTCCCCTCAAACAACCCCTCTTGGCCTGCATTGAAACATGTAATTAACGCTGGAATCTCTCAACAGGAAGGTCACATTGGTGTCACTTTGGGTATCACACATCTACACCTGGATCCTGTGCCATACATAATCTGCATGCTGAACTGTAAAGAACATAACACATCTGTTACATATTGCACAGTGTTGCCATTCAACATGCTGCAGAGCTGTAAGGAACATACAATAACACATCCGTTACATATTGCAGAGTGGTGTCATACAACCTGTTGAGCTGTAGGGAATATAATCATTACATATTGCACAGTAATAACACCAATGAGAAAGCAGTTGGACATATAGTTTGTGGTTTAAAAGTTGAACATTATGTCAAACGATTAGACCAGAGAACTATGCACGTCCCACTCGATTGTAAAATCTTGAGTGTTCATTTGTACACTCTGAGACTGACTGAGAGTTTACAAATTTGCGCAGTGGTGCATGCTGTATCACTATACTTATTTATGAGTAGAGCATTTTTACCAAACTTTATGATTCTACTTCTTCATGTTTTGCAGGTGCTCATTTTAAACAAAACATGAATCTATTGTTTTTGTAGTGAGAAGTGATACCCTAACATAATTAGTGTGACACATGCAACATTAATTTGGCTGCAGTGCTTAAATAATTGAATGCCTTGTTTCATCGGATACTAGCAACTTAAGACGTTGACGTATGGCTTACAGCCTGGCCGTATGTGTAATTGATGAGTTGCACTAGATGTTCAATGGGGGTTTTATTGAATAGAAGTTGCCAAAGCGTGCCTTAATTCAGTCAAAAATAATAATCAATGTTTACATTTAATGCACCTTTCACTTTTTGTAGGAGGAACACTTTACCTGTCACTCACGTCACATTGATGATTTAATCGTGACTACACTCAAAATAGATTCCTAACCGTAGCAAGGCCCATTTTGGAACAGTACCTTATTAATGATTAAAAGGAACGCATTCTTCCAGTTTTGCTTGATCGACTTGTTTACTTGCATGAAATTCTATCACATGTGACATGGCAATTTATTCATTAGCTTCCAATTTGTCTCTTGCTGAGGTCTTCTAGACTGGAGCAGTACTGCATGCATAGTTTTTATATTACCTTTCAAATGAGTCCACTGTTCTGTTCTGTGATGGAATGGAATCTTCTGTTTGTTGTGTTAGCTTAGTTGTTTTTGTGTTTCAAAAAGAAACATCATTCTGGGATGATAAAAAAATATTACCTGGTATACTAATACCTTTGTTGTACAATTTCTTCTAAAATGTTTGCAAAACTTTGAATGATGTCTTGTATAATGATTCTTGGGGATCTCTTTTGTGCATGCTAGATGGATAATATTTTCAGAGAAACTTATCCACATTATTCAGACAAAGGGTATTTGCAATACATCTTATTGTATCAACAGTCTTACTGGATTGGCAGATTCAGCTCATGATGACGTCTGTCAGCAGTCCCTAGTTATAGTTACCAGGCTCGGGTTCGACAGTTCATACACTATTCATTGGCATATCACATCACTCCAGCCCAACTTCAGTCTTGGACGAACCTAATTCTTTTCTGTGCAACCTCACTTTACGGCCTTAATACTATTTCTATGTAAGTGCTCAGAATGGTTATGTAGTATTGTATTAAGTTTTGGAGAAGAGAAAGAAAAGTTCAGGGTCTTTTTTGGAACCTGGTTGGAGGTGCCTCTTTCTTGTTGGTATGTATGAAGCGACTCTGTTAATTTGTGATCAAAATCATGTATGAAGTGATTCTGTTCATTTTGTTATTATAATCTTGCTAGGTTATCCATATTATGGAGAATATGCTTTTGTCATGTGTTTGCAGAATGCATTCATCACATAATTAGAAAGTCTGTAATTTCTTTAAAGAATTTTAAATTAATATGTTGCTCTTTCAAAATTGTTGAAATGGTTGCTTGTGCTTTTAAATGTATGTTATTATTGGCAGGCTGCAAAAGTATTCAGAATTGTATGGCCAATGCTTTTCCTTAATTCTTACCTTTGCGATTTGGGTATTTCTTTGGCAGTTATTGGTTTTCCGTACATGCAATACACCAAAATGTGTTTGATAATTTGTCTGGTGAGGTGGCTTCAATTAAGATTGTATCAAACTCACATGCACCATGTATGCTAAATACATGCGTTGGCCTATGCAGAGTGTAAGATTGTGTGTTGTTTTATATACAGTATTTCAGTGTGTCAGTGTATCAATATTCAGAGAGTGTGGGTGGATTTGTTGGGGTGATAGAAAACACACAGCAACAACATAAACAACTGTGTTTTCACCTATGTACAGTATATATTTATTTTTAATATGGAAAATGGAAAATGCACCATACCAATCAATTACTTTAATAGTATTATTTTCCACAATGCATGTGAAATGTATCCTCTTCTAATTGATGCAATAAGGTCAGCTGAGTTGAATAATTAAAAGCTTCTATTGGAGGCTAAATGAGGGTGTGGTAGAGCAGAATCACCCCTCTATCAATGTACTGGCATGTGTACAATACAATACTTGAAGTCGTGTTATGCTTATGTTATGCAATGTTTATGGACAAATAGTGATAATGAGACACTTGTTATAATCAGTGGTGGGAGAGTCTTTTGAAAGAAGGTGAATAATCCTTGGCAGTGCAAAGAAAATTACAGTGGTCTCAGATGGTTTGGCTTTAATCTGTACGAGTTTGCTATCTTGATAACTAAATCAGTAACTCATCAAAGTTTGAACAGTTACAATAGATTCTGTTTCAATGCAATCTATCAAAGCCTAATCATCAAGCATCAACTTCTTTCCAGAGCAAGGAAAGGACCGATTTGAACCATGCCACGCAAGCATCGTGGCAACAAGGAGGACAAGAATGGAGGTATCTGTAACAGTGTCACTCACTGTCCAATAAGTCACATGGAGTTAGTTGTTGTTTGATATTTTCATTCTGAGTTAGATATTAATACCCAAGCATACCCATAGAGTTATAAAGGAGCATACCCTAGCCTAGTAACCCTATACTCATTTTTAGATATGTTAAATATTGTTGTGTAATTCACTCTAGTTTTACAGACATTAAACAAATTGACCCCCACAAAAAGACAAGCAAACCAAAGTTACAAAACAATACCTTTCACAGTGAGTGAAAGAGATTCTATTCAATAAGTCTAGCCAGTGCAACAGGTCTTCAACAGGGGGCGCCATACCGCAATTATGCAATATTTATGGCAACCCATGACACTTTGGTATCATCACACAACACAATGAGCCAAGCAGTCTGGCAAGTTTTTACCTGTCAGCAAATTCGATAAATGTAAACAATTCCATTGTTTTACCATTTCTATATGATAAAGCTATTACATAAAGAGGTTGTTCCTACAGTAAGCATGTTTTTCCTGTGATCTCCAGATGAACCAGCAATTCTGGAGACAGAAGACCTGGAACAGGGCATGTTCATGGGAGGAGGCCCCGACCCTGACACCATCTCGCTGGCATCGGTCACGGCGGTCTGCACCAATGTGTCCAATAAGAGGCAAGTATCACTCTTTCTCTTATTGGAACTTCTAGAGTGTGAACACATTGTGATACATGTGATAACTGGCACGGTAACACAAATTAAGGCAATGCATCCACAATATGACTAATACTAATCACAATCATTTTAACGGAAAATGACATTCTATAGATCCAAACCAGACATCAGGATGGAACCCAGTTCTGGTAGACTGGGAGATTTCCAAGTAAGAACAACACAGTGTTATGTCTTTGGCCAAGTTCTAGAACATCAGTCAGACTCAGTACAGTACACCAACTTAACACTCAATACATGCATCACTTCCAGGTCAGTGTGACAGTAATAGAGGCCAGGCAGCTTGTCGGATTGAACATGGATCCAGTCGTCTGTGTGGAGATTGGAGAAGATAAAAAGTACACCCAAATGAAGGAATCAACCAACTGCCCGTACTACAATGAGGTGACATAAATAGTACCGTACATCTTTGTGCAAATCTACATCCATACGATCGTTGCCAACAACAAATCCCATAAGGCTAACCGAATGCTCTTTTATTGTTACAGTATTTTGTGTTTGACTTCCACGTTCCTCCTGATGTCATGTTTGACAAAATCCTGAAGTTGTCTGTAAGTGTTTTTTTCCCTCTGCCTCATCTTGTTGTACGTTTGTTAAGAGATTATAACTTGTGAAGAAACTGCGTCATAAAATGCCAGTCCGATGTAAGAGTTATATTCAAAATGCTATTCTTTACTCCTACGACAAACCCATAGGTGATCCACTCCAAAAATCTTCTACGTAGCGGAACACTGGTTGGGTCTTTTAAACTAGACGTGGGCACAATCTACGCCCAGCCAGGTAGAGGATTCATTCAAATCCGATTATTTTGGATGTACTGTACAGTATAATAATTATAGATTTTATATTCTGTATAAATAATACTATATGTATTTTGTTACTATATGACATCCTTTCTCTGACATTTTACAGAACATCAGTTCTACCACAAATGGGCCATGTTGTCCGATCCTGAAGACATCACCGCTGGGTGTAAGGGCTACATTAAATGTGACGTTGCAGTCGTGGGTAAAGGAGACAGCATAAAGACTCCACACAAGTCCAACGAGGCTGATGAAGATGACATAGAAGGGTAAGTTTGCTGCAGAATAAAGTTGTTTGTGAAAAGATTTAATTAATTAATGAAAATAATTAAAAGATATCTCACTTCAAGGAACAGCAATGTCCCTATGTCCATCCATCCATCCCTATGTCCCTATGTTTAGGGCACCAACAGGGACGCTATTGTACCACTCACTTCAGACATGTCTGATTTTTCAAAAACTGTTCCTGTTTCAGGAATCTTCTTTTACCAGAGGGGGTACCAGCAGAGCGGCAGTGGGCTCGGTACTACGTGAAGATCTACAAAGCAGAGGGACTTCCCAGAATGAACGCCAGTGTCCTGACAAATATGAAAAAGGCCTTCATAGGAGAGAACAAGGACCTGGTTGATCCGTATGTCCTTGTACAGTTTGCTGGGCAGAAGGTAAATCGTTAGAATGTTGACTGATGGACAGTAAAATGTGATTGCCTCCCCTTTTGTGACACCATTATAATTTAACAGGTCAACATGAAACTTTAGTAGTAATAGTAGAATACAAGATAGGATGAGAATATCTTTATTGCCAAAAATGTATGCTTTTTATTATTTTTGATACTATAGAAATGGTGCCTTGGTAGCATAATCGCATGTGTGTTTACAGGGGAAAACTTCGATCCAAAAGAGCAACTATGAGCCTGCATGGAATGAGCAAATCGCTTTCACTGAGATGTTTCCACCACTGTGCAAACGAATGAAGCTACAGCTCAGAGATTCAGACAAAGTGAACGATGTGGCAATAGGAACACACTACATTGACCTGTCGATGATCTCAAATGATGCAGATGAAGGTGATTGCTGTTTGGTGTGCTTGTATTTACTGTATGCTTTAGCCAATGATTTGAGCCTATAAGAGAGAGAGAGAGAGAGAGAGAGAGAGAGAGAGAGAGACTCAGAATGCTGTTTGTGTGTGGGTCTCTCTACCCAGTTATTGTAAGCTGTTTGGCACTATTGGGTAACCGTCACACATTCTCTCTTGATGTTTATCTTTGTGAATTACACTTTTCTCTGGGCATGCCTTATTTTTTTCTTCTTCTACTTGTTAGGCTTTCTTCCCACACTGGGCCCTGCCTGGGTGAACATGTACGGTTCCACCCGGAACTTCTCCCTGATGGATGAGTACCAGGAGCTGAACGACGGGCTGGGTGAGGGGGCGTCCTTCAGGGCCCGCCTGCTCATCAGTCTGGGCATGGAGATCCTGGACACCGCCTCCCCTGAAGTGACCTGCTCCACCGAAGTGCAGGTGGAACAAGTGCCCAACATCTCAGAGGTACAGTACTGTACTGTAGGTCCAGAGGAGGCCCATTGTGGCATTGCGTTGTGAATGCATGGTGGTGACAGGTCATTGAGGTGCAATTGTGGGTGAATTATTGATTAGACCTATCTTTATTTAGCCCACCTGGTGCATTATTAACTTGCTATTTGCACAGATGTGGCTTCCTTTTCTGTTGATGGACACTACAACAGGTTGAACTGAGAACAGAGGGGGCACTCAGTGTGCTCTGTGGGAGTCGTCCATTTCATTTTGTTCTCACCAATCCAACAGTGTGGGGACAGATAATATTAGCAGATTTTCAGAGCACTCTTTTATTACATAGCATATAGCATCCAATCATACAAAGCTCAGAGGATTCTGTTATTCACATCACATGCACAATACTATTGTTTATCATTCACAGAGTTCCACTGGAAAAGTAGAGGAGTTTTTCCTTTTTGGGACATTCCTTGAGGCCACTATGATTGATAGGAACAATGGTGATAAGCCCATCAACTTCGAGGTCACCATAGGTAATGACCAGGTCTATTCTTTATGGTACTGCTCCACATAATGCATCCTAACCATCCTAACCAAATTCTAAATATGCATTTGTTACATTTTCTATGAAATGTTTAATAATAATTTGGATGAAAAAGTTAATAAATAGTTAAATACAATACTATATTCATAATATTTGTAATGTATATAAAGCTTGGCTTGAATCTGTCCGTCGATGTAAATAAAACCTGTCTGTCAATGCTAATAAAAGTATTCAATCAATCAATCAATCAATCAATCAATCAATCAATCCATCAATGCAGCACATTCTGCAGTCTGTGTGGCCATTGCAATAACATCATTATTGGTTTTCATGTAGGTTACTATGGAAACGAGGCTGATGCGGTCATCCAACCAAAAATAAAGGGGGGTGGCAGGAGAGGTGATGGGGAGGATTCTGAGCTCATCCAGCACTCCGACGAAGACGAAGACATGGAATATGATGGAGACATGACCTCGGTGTCCTGCACTCCGCCCATGAAACCTGTCATTACTGACCGGTCAGAATCATAAGTTTTGTGCTGTTAATCGCTGCAAAAGAATACCAAATTAAAAATAGCATATATTGTTTTGGAATTGCTTTGCATTCTTTATTCATTGGAGCAGTTATTTCAATCTCTTCTGGTTGTTGAGCTGTTTCCATTCATGTGCTGCATCTACAGAAATTACTTCCACCTGCCGTATTTTGAGAGGAAGCCATGCATCTATATCAAGAGCTATTGGCAGGATCAGAGAAGAAGACTGTACAATGCAAACATCATTGACAACATGGCAGATAAACTGGCAAGTCATGAACTTTATCAAAGAAGGAGATACTGTTACAGTACAAATATATCAGAACCATCCTTCCCTATCTGCTAGACTAGATCATGCAGAGACACCATTCGTGTTGAGCATGACATTTTTACATTTCTACTATATGTACATCTAAAGTATTAGACGTCTGAGTTTTACATAAATATCCTTTACTTGCTCCAACAGGAAGATGGGCTCAACGATGTGCAGGAGATCATTAAAACTGAGAAGGCCTTCCCTGAGCGCAGGCTGAGGGGCGTCCTGGAGGAACTCAGCCAAGGATGCAGGTACCTAATGGCGCTCTTTTACATTGCATTATAAGAAGAGCTTATGTTTCATAATCCATTAGATGTCATTGTAGACTTTCAGATTGACTGAGTCATATTTCTTTCAGTCAGTTCCTATCACTGGCAAACAAAGACTCGAATCAGAGTGGGAGAACCAGACTTGACCGGGAGAGATTGAAGCTGTTGATGGCAGAAGTGGTATGGCAAAAATATATGGCAAAAATAAAAAATATTTCTTCTACTTTATTCATTCTGGTGCTATCATGCTAACTGTCCGATTGTTACTGCTTGTAGGAGAGCATTGGCCAGCAAGCTAAGGTCATGAGAACACAGGTGAAGAAAAGTACGGTGAGAGACAAAATTAAGTTGGCTCAGAACTTCCTTCAAAAGCTACGCTTCATGGCAGAAGAGGTAAGATACATTTCTCATGCAATGTACATCATATTATGCTGATTATGTTTATAATATAATACCGTATGTGTGTGTAAATATATGTATGTTAGTTGTATCAGGAATATTTCTTTAATGATGGTAAGTGAAATAGCACCCCTCATTCTGTGTTTGTTTCATCAGCCACAACACAGTGTCCCTGATGTCTTCATTTGGATGATAAGCAACAGCAAGCGCATTGCTTACGCCCGGATCCCCGCCAAAGACATACTCTATTCTGGTGTGGAGGAAGAGCTGGGAAAGGACTGTGGAAAAGTCAAAACACTTTTTCTGAGGGTGTGTTTGCACCTTTGCACCAGAACAGACCACTCACTATGAATGAACTACTATAGTGATAAATGCTCTAAAAAGTGTATCGTTGTTCCACCAGTTATTTATGGGCCTTCCGCTTAAAATGGCAATAAACTAATGTTGTGTTCCACAATTTATTTTGTCATTTACTGAAGATTCCTGGTAAGAAAGGTTTTGGACCTGCCGGCTGGACGGTGCAGGCGAAGGTTGATGTGTACCTGTGGCTGGGTCTGAACAGACAGCGCAAGGACTACCTAATTGGCCTGCCTAATGGTTTTGAGGAGAACAAGTTGTCAAAAGGACCTGGCATGCCAGTCTCTCCTCCCATCAGCCTCACATACATGAGTAAGTTTGCACAGTAATTCACAACACAGTTGATCACCTCCTTATATTCTTCACCATTAATTTATCACGGCCATTCCTCAAATGTTGTATTCATGTACTCAATAGAAATGTTACCATAAAATTACCATTCAGTCTTTAAAAATCTAGGATTAACTGTGGCCAGTACATAGATACAGTTACAGTATGATATGGAATGCAGTTCTTCAAAAGTAAATCACATAACAGGACTCTATATGATTCCCGTCTGCTAAACTGAATAACTAATTAGATATTTGCTTTTCTGTTACTCCACAGTGAAACAGATATTTCAGCTGAGGGTCCATATGTACCAGGCTCGTAGCTTGTATGCAGCAGACAGCACAGGCTTGTCCGACCCCTTTACCAGGGTCTTCTTCTCCACACAAAGTCAGGTCACTGAGGTGAGGTTATACAGTCAAACCCTGTCAAAATAAATGAACTAGAGTCTATTATATTTGTATCTTCTTCCTTGTACGGACCATTTGAGGTCAAGTTTATCCGATACACTATTAGACAATTCAAGTTCCAGTTATAAAGCCGTAAAACGTAACAGTAATACAAAAAATATATAGGCCTAATATATAAACATAGTCCAAATAGAATTACACATGTCATATACTGTATCTCTTCCCAGATCCTGCCTGAGACTCTCTGCCCTACCTGGGATCAGTTGCTGGTTTTTGAGAACGTCGAGCTGTTTGGAGAGGCCACTGAACTGCGAGATGATCCTCCAATTATTGTCCTTGAAATCTATGATCAGGACACAGTGGTAAGCCTGGATTTGGTTGTAAAAGGTTCTCTGTTTTACAGTAATTTTAAATGTGTTCAGAAAGGGATCTATGATATCAAAGAAAAGGTTCCCGCACACTGTCTGGAACGTGCAAAAAGGAGGCTCTTTATTAAATCATTTTGTAAGATCCAACAGTGTTCGGAACATAGAACCCTTTCTGAACATTTGGACCTTCTTGGTTGTCCTATACGCACCTAAAAACAAAACAAAAAAAATCTTAAATGTGTTAAGATCATGTAACCTAACAGCTTGAATTTACAGATAGGAACAGTATACAGTAATCATCCATTTCATGTCATCTTAATAATGTAAACGCATCTCTTTACCCCTTGAAATGTAAGGCTGAAAATGTCATTGCTACAGTATACTGTACAAATGTGATTTTGCATTTGAATGGCATTTACATTTAGTAGTATGGACATGGACATATACAGTATCTGAAACTACTGATAATATATCAATATTGTGACATACAGTATATCATCCTATATTGCTGGTAGTATATCATCCAGTTAGGTAGTAGTTAAGTAGTAATCGTGGTTGTATTTGTTATAGTAGCAACAGGCCTAGTCTTATTACTTTTGCAGCATTGAATTTGTTTAGATATCAATATAATTTATGATTCATCAGTTTTCTATTCATGAACTAGTTGATATGAATTATATTTGAAGAATGCTTTTGCTGACTGAGAATTCTATTTACTGCTCCTATCATAAACACCATTGTATTGGATGACGCCTTGGATAAGTAGAGTGTGGATTCTGGTGGTTTGATGTATCGTAGAAGCACTGTATTGTGTGCAGACTAGAACATATTTGATGCCCAAAAGGCATGCAAGTGGAATAAGACATTCACTGGACTTTGTATTAAGTACAGGGGTCCATGGGGACAAATAACGTCCTCTCCATTTAACTTATACCTCTTGCATTCCTTAAGTGGAATCTGTGTTTACTGAATGTTGTCGACAGAGGACTTTGGCTTAATCACTTGACTTAACCACTAACTGCAAGATAGACATTGCTATTACTTTCAGAAGAATAGCCCTTTTTTGCAGTTTACTGGTCATGTTGGGTTTCTTGCTTTATTTATTTATTTAATTAAGTGCATTTAAGTAATTTTGCTCTTTGTCTTCATTGCTCTTTTGTCTATACTGCCTAAAACATGGGCATTGCATGCCATGTTTTCCTCAATGGGTACAGTATGTCAACTGAACAGTGTTGTAACAATATGAGCAATTTATTGATTTATTTTTTTACAATACCAATGTAACTGTAACATGGAACATGGATGACTCTTCCTGGATTGGAGATGGTAGGCGGACAAGCCCCCCCCTCCCCCAGAAATTGTGTTTGTGTTAGCCCAATATGTATTCATTTTGTACATCTCACGCTGACTTCCGCTCCTCTGCAATTCCAGGGAAAAGCGGAGTTCATGGGCAGAAGCTTTGCCAAGCCTGTTGTTAAGATGGCTGATGAGCACTATGGACCACCACGCTTCCCTCCCCAACTGGAGTATTACCAGATCTACCGTGGGAACTGCACGGCTGGAGAGATGCTGGCTGCCTTTGAGCTGCTTCAGGTTGGCCTCCCACATATACTTACATTCAATGCAGTGCAAGTCAGTCACTGTTTATCCTGCGCCATGACAACTATTCTTATTGTTGGGTGATTTCGGAAATTAGTATTTATTGGTGATTTAATGATCCTTTCATGAATTGTACATCATGAAACACACTGCAGTCAACCTACAATGTATTGTAATGTTACATTACATTGTGTATTATATATGTTCCGGTTGACATTGTGTCAACTTTATTAATATGCGACGATATTCTGAGAATTATCAAGACACATATTCCATTGTGATGCAAATGTACTTTTTCCTTCAGATTGGTCCCAATGGGAAAGCTGACCTGCCGCCCATAGACGGTCCTACAGACATGGACCGTGGCCCAATCCTCCCGGTACCAATGGGCATCAGGCCAGTGCTTAGCAAGTACAGAATTGAGGTAAAGACTTTCACTATGCTCTCATGGAACGCAGATTGATAGACAGAAGTTACCGAAATACAGGTATAATGTAGCCTACATGAGAGAAAAGGGGGGAAAAGTGTAAATATAATAGCATCATAACCTGTCAGTGTCAATACAGAGTCTCGTTTTTTGCTATATTCAAGCCATGGGTATTGGAGATACCAGCTGCTGTTAAGCACTTAATGTCCCATTGATTTCAGTAGTTAGGAATTTTCCCTGTGTACAGTGTTGGTATAGCTCCTTGATAGTTGATAGAATCCCGATTGTCTCTGTACAGACCGGCAGTCCAACGGATGCAAAAGCAGCTCC
>OOFJ01139322.1:351-12402 GCA_900323375.1 Benthosema glaciale
GCCGAGGCCCTGGAACCGCTGCTGGGGGAGACCTTCCGACGGTACGACGAGGACGAGCGGCGGCTGGACAAATCACAGTCTGTGGTCTAGTTGGGACGCCTTTCCATCTCACCGGAAAGGCCTTAAAACCTCTTAATGCATTTGTGTTTTGTTTTTATTATTCTTCTAATAAAGTTGTACTGGTTTTGAACCAAATGCCTGGGTGGCCGTGGGAGTGAGATCTTTCTTAAGGACCGACTGGTAGAGTGGAGCACATAATCTGCTCACAATGGATGGATGGATGGATGGATGGCTTATTCATTTATTGGCTTTGTGAGGCTATCAAACAACCTGTTCAAAGTGAAATGTCAGTGACTTAGTTTAATTTCAGCATAGGCGGGCAATCAACATTAACACCTCAACAACCATCAATTAATTAAACTGCTCAGTAGTGTGTAATAAGTAACTAATAAACATTGTGTATTATATTAATGGGACATTATTAACAGGCCAAATACACTGTTGTTATTTAATGCAATGTAAATTAACAAGCAAACTTCAGGTTTTCGAACTGTTCACACACACAGCCCTCCTCTGAGATACAGAGCGAGCAGAGAGAAATGGTGCCATCCTATAATGAGCGATAGTGAGGACCAATTACTTGCAGATGGGCGAAGTGGCCCATTAGCATTAGCAGGAAACATTTTCATGTCAAGGACTCCCAAATTGACACTAATTAGCCCACGGACCCCCCGTTTGAAAAATTATGCCACCATAAGTAGACTGTAGACTAGTGCATGTCAAACTGGGGGTCCTTTAAATGGAAATGGTTGAGAATTCACTGCTAGTAGAACCGTAAAATTCTTCTCTTATGGGGGTCCTTGGGGCATATAGATTAAAATGGTGGTCCGCAGGCTAATGAGTGTCAATTTGGGGGTCCTTGACATGGAAACGTTTGGGAACCACTGCATTGATTAGATTAGGCAACCCTGATCCTTGTTGTTGTTTTGTTCTCCAATGCTATTGATGAGTCTGTCTGACATGGTTTGAGCATACAGTACATGACGTGGGTGAGACACAGACTACACTACACACATTGGTAGAACAAGAAGACAGGCCAGCTTCTTCTTACTGTAATAGAGGATTGAGTGCCCCCATGTGGATGTAACATGTTACTGCTAAGAGAGATGCCTTTTTTTCCCAAGACTTGAGTTTAAATCTAGGCCAAAATATAATTATGCGTCATGGGGCATCCCTGACGTGCCAATTTAACAGTCCCTCTCCGACACCAACAAGACTGTGATGAGCTAAGTAGTTTCAGTGAGGTTATAGGCTACTGGAAGTTTACAGATCTAACTTTACCGTTATAGAGAGATTTGACACAGTAAAAGAGCTGTTAAAGCACAACACAGCATAGTTTGACAGTGGCACATAAAAGTACTCACATGTTGTACTTAAGTATAAAGTAACAAATATAGTATACTGCAGCAAATATACTGGTCTGAGGGAAATATAATTCAAACTGAGGAGTGCCAGACCTAATCTGCCCAGGGATTTTTTCTTTTTCCTGTGGCAGTTTGGGCTGGTTTCCATACAGTCTGCCATCCAGACAGTCGCGTTACGAAGATCTCTTCCTGGTTTTTAAACAGCTAGTGGATGGAAATGAAGCAAGAAGCATCTCTGTGACTCGACTGTGTGTAATGGATGCACCGTCCATGTGTTTTATCGGTCCAGCCTAGGAGCCTACTATACACATGGTCTTTAGCCCTGTGTACTCACTCACTACACTCAAAAGCTACAATAAATGATAGTTGATACTAGGTCAGCTCATTTTGGGTTTTGTGTAAGGTCACGATATTAATTCGATTTTGTATTTATCTCGATTAAAGTCAGTAAACAAATACGAATTGGAATTAAAAAAAAAAAAGTTCAAGGAAGTGGCAATGAATCCAGAAGGGTATATGAGAAGAAGTAGAAGGTTGGGAGTGGCTTATTGTCGGTATCAGCTGGTAAGATGCAGGAGTCTGTCCTAACATCAATGCGCTAGACCGCTGGTTTGCTAATGTGGAGCACCACACCTACCATCAGCTCCCAGTACTTCCCTCACGACTTGCACACACACAAGCCGCAGTACTCATACGCTAAGTCGCCGGTACCGACTGAGCTGCCCAGACACAATACGAGGACTCAACCAAGTTAGGAGTAAATAGTGTGGGGGAAAAAAACGTGCTCACGTACATCATTCACTACATACTTGACACACATTAATTTGGTGGTTTGATCCGGGTGCATGAATCTCCTATGGTATGTGAGGTCAGTCATCATCAGAGAGATGGCTGACCTCACAGACACATCCACCTGGCTGGAAGCCATGTCATTATGGTGCTTCTTATAAAAGGAACCCTGGCTAATAAGACAAATACCGTATGCCTATTATACTTAAATATTTTATTTCTTTCATAAATAGAGAATATTTCACTCAACAGTCAGGAACTGCTCCTGTCACAAGTTGATGATGTAATATGCCGATATGGTCTAGCTAAACAATATTTAAGTTTTTTTTTTTTTTTTAGTTATAGAGGTCAAGTATAATGTTTTAAGGCATATTTGTCTTATTAGCCAGGGATCCTTTTAAGTTGGAACTCACGTACAGTCAGTATGATGTCTCAATTATGCATGTGTCCGTCCTGATCATCAACAACAGCACTGCCTTTCACCATGTTCTTCACCATCGCACCAGCACCATAGTCTGAGGAAGACAACATGCAAGCTGTTTCAGTTGGCATAAACCAAAAATAAACACAACAAAAGCATTATTGACAAGCAACTAAATGTGCTTGTTTTCTCCATTCTCTCCCAGGCCGACACAGAAATAGCCTGGCTTGGCCAGACTCATACTGTGCGTGGTTGGATTCACTGACTGACTAATGCATGCTTTTATCAGTAGCCAGGATAGACTATTGTAATGCTCTCCTATCTGGTGTGCCGAAAGAATAAGTTGTCTGGTTAATGGTTACTAAGTCCAGAATGCAGCAGCACACGTACAGAGTGTCCAAGACCAGATAGAGGTCTTGGCACACATCACACACACCCAGTTTAAAAGTTACTCCACTGGTTTGTTTTAGAATAGATTTTAATGTCCTGTTATTGGTTTTTAAAATCACTAAATGGAATGTACAGTATCTGCAACGCTCTCTGGGTATGTGCCTGCTAGAGCCCTCTCAGGTCCTCTGGCACTGCATGGTCTCTTTTAACTGTCCCGGAGGCTAAAACTAAAAGGCACAGAGAAGCAGCCCTACAATGTGCAAACAGTCTGCTTGCGAGTGCGAACCTGTGGCCCACTGAGTTTTAAAAGGAAACTTAAGCCATACCTTTTTAGCATTGCCTTTACCTAGGTTTTAGCATTACTCCATTGTTTCTGACTTTATTCATATTTAAAATGTTGTTTCCCTTTCCGCTGATGTTTTAAAAATGTTTATCCTATTTGACCCGTGAAGCACTGTAAGCACGCTGGGTTGCACTTGCTGTAACAATGTGCTATAAATATTGATAAATAATTGGTGCAACTGGTACAAACATTCAGTGAAAACTAATTTCTGCAAGGAGATATGATGTAGAGTAGACTATAAAGAACAGAACCAGTTCTATCCCACTGGGCCTGGGGGATCCTGTCAAATAAGTACAGTGCCCAATATCAAGGTTGAAGTGTTTATGTGTCTTGCTCAAGGACACTTCAACTTCAAGACTGGGCAAAACAGGGGCATATTGGCTCTCAGAAGGCCTCTTTACCAAGCCAGCCGCCCCTAGAAATAAATATTAATTTTCGGCCCCAGTGATATTTGAACTCACGACCCCTGGCTGGTTTACAAGACCAGTGCTCTATACCCCTGAGCTATGGAGCTGGATTCAACCACTGTGAGCTGTAGAATATAGGTGTAAAACCATACCCTCCTGCCCTGAGCTGTAAGACACCAACTATGACTTTACTGAGACAGTTGGTGTCACCTTTAATTAGCTTTGGACTGCTTTACCATGTTATGGTTTGGTTTGTTGTTATGGTATTCTATGATCATCTCATCCTCTTGCAGTGTTCAGATGGAGGAGGTGGAGCTGTGATATGTGGACTGAACAGACACTATACTCTGAGGAAGAGAACATGCACGCTGTTTCAGTTGGCATAAAGCAAAATAAACACACAAAAAAAACATTATTGACAAGGATCTAAATCCACTGTTTTCTCTCTCGCCGACACAGAAAGGCTAATGCATGCTTTTTATCACTAGCAGGATAGACTATAGTAATGCTGGTGTGCCGAGGAAGAAAGTTGTCCAGTTGTCAACTATAGTCCAGAACGCAGCAGCGCGTGTACTGATTAGGGCTTTAGACTCACTAAATAGAGAAGGGACGCAAATTCACGCAATCATGTCACCTTCCGGGGCCCAGACTCCCAGGGACATTTTTATGAGTCCTACTTCAACGACGTTAGAGGGCCGTGGGATGCAATACTGTACTCAGTACTGTACTGTCTCTAACGTCGTTGAAGTAGGACTCAGAAAAATGTCCCTGGGAGTCTGGGACCCATCTCAAAGACCACCCCTGGGTCCTGGGACCCATTACATTGAAACCCTATTTACATCACTGGCATTTTAAAGTCATTCCAATATGGTTGACTTAGTTTTTAGAATTGGTTTTAAAGGGTTATTTTATATGTTCATGAAAATGCACCTGCATTCTCTCATCTTCATTTTGTGCCACTGTGTGTGTGTGTGTGTGTCACACAAACACAAACACACACACACACAAACACACACACACACACACACACACACACACACACACACACACACACACACACACACACACACACACACACACACACACACACAGCTGTTCTGATTGACCAGGTCAGCAAATAATAACACACACAGTGTGTGTGTTATTATTTGCTGACCTGGTCAATCAGAACAGCTCTTAAACTGTCCTTGCATGTATTGACAGCTGTGTAATGTTGGAATGCTTTCCCCAGAGTTTATACTAGTGCCTCTTTACTTGATGGAAAATTGAGTTGACCATGATGATGGTTATATTATGGTCGCGTTCGGAAATACCGCACCGGAGCGCACTCGCCTATTAGTTTGCATTGCACAGTGCGTTCAGTGCGCTATTTCCGAACGTGCCCTATATATGACCATGCCACGTATTTCCCTGATGACATCAAAGCGATCTAGAGACCACCATGCAGTCCCTGGAATCCCCACAAGGACAACTTTTGATCCACATTGGTGTGGTTGTGAGCTCAGGCCCACAGAAGACCATCAATAAAGAACACATTAATGACTGTATATAAACGATAAAGGTGCTTTACATCACACATTTATTTTGAGCCTTACCTCCTGTTTCCCAAACAAGACGCGTAGCTGATGCGTGGTGATGACGCTCGCGCATGCGCACTGGCCAAAAAACATACATAAACACAAATGTATTCTAAATAAACCCAGGTGAAACATTATCCCATTATTAACAAACAAGTCACCTCTTAACATATTTATAATATACAAAATACTCTCACGTGACGTGTGCACGATAACCGTCAGATTAGATTGAAAACTATAAAAGAGATAAATAACACCGATAAAGTTTGTAATTACCTCTAACAACCACTAGAGGGTCTCATCCACCTAAAAAAATACACTAATTCCACTCGACGACTCAAACAGGTGAAAATATAATTCCAGTTTGGTGTTTAACAGCCAATAGCCTTGTTTTTACTCATGTTAAAACAGCATAACTGTTTGTTGTTTAAATACTTATCATGAGTTCTTTATTGACGAACAAAGTTTCAGCAAGGTACAGCTTGACGAAGTTGCCGCGAGCTGCCGGTGCGACCCGGCGTACGTCCGGCGACCTGATTGGTGGAGCGACCTACGCTGTAGCCTCCTAGGCGACGCTCCACCAATCAGAGCTCGCCTCTAGCGCCCAGGTCACAGTTAAAACAGCTAGAGTGGTAAATTTGAATTATTGTTGCTATACAGATCACACACAGATCATCAGTCGCATCTCAAACAGTAACTGATTTACGGACGGTGAAAAGTAACGACGACTTGTTCAACATGGAGGAGAACAACAATCAGCGGAGGACAGGCTCTTTCCTGATGAGGTTAGTAAATTAGTTAGTTGTGTTTAACTGTTTCGATTTGATTGTTTTTTCTGGTAACTAACTGTTGTCTGTAGGTAGAACGGTCGCCCCTTTCCCATCTCGCCCCTCGATCTTTCCGCCGACCTCACGCCGACCGCTCGGCATAGACTGTACAAAAATAGCCGCTCGGTCCAACGGTTGTTATATTCTTTAGTTTGTTTTACTGAGAATAAGGTTATACCAACCAGTCACCTGTCTGTCATAATCATCCTCATGATTGTGAACCATGGCTAGTAGTACTAGCCATGGTTCACATTAGATTGTCTAGTTATGCATTCTATGTATATTGTTTTATGTAGGCTAGCCTACAGTTAGTATGTTAATGTTACTGTGGATTTAAAAAGGTATCCTTGAAAAACAAAGAAAGGTCCCGCACACTTCAAACACTTGCCAAATGTTGCTCTTTATTGGGTCAACGTTTCGGTCACTCAGACCTTCATCAGGACAGACAATGGTCAGACAATTGTCCGGGACCTTTCTTTGTTTTTCAAGGATACCTTTTTAAGGTCATGCTCCATTGTCCTACGCACCTGTCACCAGCCTGGTGTGCATTGGCCTTTTGCTATTAATGTTACTGTGTGGATAAAAGAGTCTGCTATAATTAGTAATTGTAAATTGTACATGTTTTGTCATCATCAGATTCAGAACTCAACCAGCAGCCCGTAAAGTCCAGGAGGATGATCATGACATTGAACAGCAGGTTGAAGATGCAGGTAGGCTGTTATTACATAGGCCTAATCATTGCAATTATTTGAGATAGTCGCAATTATTTTTGCATAATCATCAGTTATGTTGAAAAAAAAAAACATAAAATTAAACATGGCAATATAAGCTTATATAAGTAAGCAATATAAGTGTCAAAAAGCTCCGTCGTAATTTTCAAGAATGATGGGAAGAGAGGTAAGAACATAAAAACAGGTCACTATACATAATGTGTGATTAAAATAGCAGTGATACGGCATTAAAACTAACAGCATATATAATGACAGATATGTAATATAAGGTGGCTGGTTTAAGTAGATATCAGTCAAAAGTGGCAGTTAAAGGTGTATAGCAGATTATAACAATGGTGACAGAGTTCAGTATCCAGTCACAATAGCCATGCATACCCAGAAATAATCCTGTGTGGTGGCCTGTCTCACTAGGACAGTCTGTGACAGGCACCTCAGTGCTTGTTCTGATGGTAGCCAGCTGGAATTTCATTTCAAAATGACATGCTATTAAAATGCATGTCTACACTTCCAGAATTAAACAAACTTACAGTGGATTTTAACTTTATAATGAGTCCACGACACGTGCTGTTATAATGCTTGCTTTCTAGAGAGCATTCATTTTTAATTATAATAGCTGACTAGGTGTCTGGTTCTCCAAAGCGCTGCATTTTTCTGTACTATTGCCCTATAGGCGTGTGTGTGTGTGTGTGTGTGTGTGTGTGTGCGTGCGTGCGTGCGTGCGCGTGCGTGCGCCATATGCTGTCCTCATCACTCGACTGTGTTAATTTTCCAGTCAGGACTCAGTTCTTATGAATGAAGATACATGCATCAGCCTCGTTGGCTGCTGGCTCAGTAAAGTGGAATGTCATTGGCTTATGTTCACTGTGATGTCCGGATGTGATTATTCACCCCACACACACTGGATAATCCTTGGGGTTGTGATGGCTCACAGCGATTGGTTAATCCCAGCCGGGGGTAGGCTGATTCTGTGTTGTCATTGGTTCATCAGGGACAGAGAGGGAGGTGTTTAACCGGTGTGGTCGTGTGAGGTGTGTTGCTTTGGCGATGGCAGGTTTCCATGGTGATAGCGGCCATCTGGTGATTTGAATGACCAGGGACTAATGGCTTTCAGAAACACACACACACAAACAACTGACATTACTTACTATTAGCCGTCACTAGACAGGTTATTATTTTCATAGTAGCCAACTATTCCACAATCTGGAACTATGTCTCCTGAAATTCCAATCAGGAATCTGTTAAAAATATCATTACACATATAACACATTTTTTTAATATCCATTTCTGCTAAGCAAGGATACATTTGCGTGACTGTAAAGAAGTGGGGAGGAGGCTTCACTTCCGCGTTATCGCCTGCTCATGATCAGAGATTCTGTGCTCCAGACTGTATCACCGGAAAATCGTGGGAGGTAACACTCTGGCCACCTAAGACTATTTCCTCCATATCGTCTATGAACCAAGTGCCTACTGTAGGGTTATTAGATCAGGGTAGAGAGCACAGTAAAGCCAGTATATTCACAGTACGTTGGCCGGTTTGCTCCTGTGCCATACTCATGGGAAACCCCAACCAGAGTGACAGTCTTACTTTCTCTTCTAATGTCACTTCTGTCTCTTTCACTTTCTGCATACTGGCCCAACTCCACACAAAGCACCCTCAACCATTGTAGAGCCCTATCCACCGGTCAATTCAATGATATTAGCATCACTGTCAAGGCCCTGCACATACACAATGACTAAATGGGTCCCATTATGTAGAGTCAGACCTTGGCTAGTAGTACCGAACCTCTGGTGACTCATAATAATAGCATCATAGCCCAGTGACTCAATGTAGGCGGGAAGCTCTTCTTCCACTTAAGATTGGCCTTCTATATAGTAAAGGAAAAAAATAAAAACAGTTTACTATGGAGAGATGTATGGCTAGAAAGGGTAGGGCTCAAGTCATCTTATCTCAAATATAACAACATGCTCTACAGATGGCCTGCCAGAAAGGACCCAACATAGGACAAGTCTAAACCATAATGTGCAAGCATGGCTGGCAGGGGAATGTTTGCACATCTGTTTTTGTCACTTTCTCATTGAATCACTATCACTTCTCGTTCACAAGCACCACTCACACACACAGGAATATGTCCTCGCACAAAACCATGATCTGACTCTCCAAGTCAGACATAGAATATATAATCCGGACTCAATACTGTCATTACTTCAAGTGAAACATTGAAGGTAAAAATGAGAACTATATTACAGAGACATTCGAAATGGACACAATGGACGATTGGATGACATGGGACAGGGGGAGAGGGAGGGAGAGGAGTAAAAAAGGAAGAAAAAAAAAATCTGGAAATTGCAACATGTATTTGTATTTCTGAGAAATGTTTACACGATGTCTACTGCACTTCCAAATAAATAAACAATTAAAAAATATATATATATATATAATCCGAATTATAAAGTGATACCCTAATGTAGCTACAAACACACACTGACCTAGACAAACACTCAAAATAACCTCTAATAACTCACATTTGACATTATTTCTAATAGCAAGGAATTCCCTGTGTGTCTGTGTCTGTGACTGTGTGTATACACAATACACAAACATCTCTTCTGGGGAGTCTGTGGCACAAAACATTTTCAGAGGAGGTGTCGCGACGCGACCACTGACCAAATAAGTTTCATTTTGGGGGGTCCTTGACCACTGATTTAGAAGGCATTTGTAGAATCAGCCGCGGGCCTATCGTTTAATAAGTGTGTAGGTAATGAAAGCCAGGTGGATATCTTGCTAGCTAAATTCAGGTTAGCCTCCAAGTTAACCACTCAACTACACTAGCAAAATCCTTGGTCTAAACACCAACAGAAGGCCTGGCTGGTCACTCACTGGCTCCAACTCGTACACTATTACAACATGAGCCCTTGTACGACCAAGGGGATTATTGTTCCACTTTAAAAGCCCCTCACTCGACAAATATGTGGGCTTTGAGTGCTCTCTGTGTGAAATGTACACCGTGCTGGGCAACTTATCATCTTATTTATGGACCAAATGTTGATATTTGATATGCTCTTGGATATTGTCACATTTCCTCAAGACATCATACAGTGAAACATTGTACCTCCACATGTCTTTACTTATTGCAAACAGACTTGTTAATAAAACTGGTTCAATTGGAAGCACTGGAGAGGACAGATTATTATTTTGGCAACATCTGCTTTTTTCCTTTCTTGAAAGGCACTGGGCCATTCATTTTTTAAGACAAATCAATATTGTGTATTGATTTGTACAATATACAGCATGGATTCAATATTGCCACGGTCTAACCACCGTGAGTGCAATCGTGTGCTGCCTGGAGTGCCTGCCAACAAAGCTGTTGGTTTGACTTTGAGCCAAAGCCTGTCAGAATATCAGGCTGCTTTACTGGTATGAATTTCAAATCGAACACCAACTGAGGGTGCGTTCCAGCTGTAAACTCGGGAGTGGACAGTGCACTGGATAGTGCCTTTGGGCAAGGCACTAAACTCTCCAGCAGTGCTGTGCTGCAGCTAATGCTGTGCTCTGAACTCGGAGCTTGGAGCAATGTGTTGGGTGCATGTAACTGTGTGTATTAATGTGTATATCTATCTACAGGCCAATACCATGTGTTCATTGATCATAAAGTGATCTTATGTATTCCCAAATCCCATACAGAAATATGTATTCATATGTTTATAGAGGGTAATGCGCATGCATAAAGTGACAAAGTGGCAAAGTGAATTTAATGTTGTTTAATGCAATCAGACTTTTCTATTTGCTATTTCTATGTATGGGCTGTCAATGCCAGAAAGTATTTTTTGCCACTCAGAAGACGTTCCCGCATAACTTCCGGTTATGATGATGATGTCACGCGCATACTCTCTATTAATGAAATTATATTTCTGAACTATCTAAAGTATTTATTCATTCATATTCATATATATTTGAGAGAGCTATACTCGGTCAGCAGACAGTCTAACACTGTAGAAAATAATAACTGTAGTCTTAGTGATGTTAACACATCTCATTTCTACTTGAATTCTATATAGTTAGCAGCTATGGAGCTTTCTGTTGTGTTGTATCCCACCAGTCTGGTTGAGCTTACCTTGCTTACAATAAGCTCTCTCTACGCCCACACACACACACACACACGCGCACACAGACACGCGCACACACACAATCGACTTAGTTCCGTTGTATTTGTGTTGACTGGCTGAGTTGCCTTCCAGTAACCTCCTTGGGCCAACTGGCCTTTTTACGCAGCTTGTTCAAGATGGGAATGTACCACGCCTTGCTTTTTTGGTTTTTCACAGAATGGGGGACATTGTTGTATCACCGTTAAGCTGGCAGCAGATAGTACTGTAGTTGAAGGGCAGAATTGACATTGGGATGGCCAGCAGATTTGGAAAGGTGTCCGATGTCTAAGGTCTGTCTGTGCACCTTTGTGCCTCAAGCCACTCCCTGCTTGCTGGCAGTCATAGGTACTGCAGTATACGAGGGAATGCAGTGGACAAAGGGGCCATTGTGTGCCCACAAAACAGACTTTATTTTGTGTCAACGAAAATGACTAAAGCAAGCATGAAGTATTACAGTATGTTGAAGAACATGTCATGTCATTATAGTGCCAAAGTTTGGCTCAAGGCACTTTACATCTAGTGCAGCAACCCAGTGTTCCCCTGTTTAGATGGTATGACACTGAAAGGGAGTGAAGTGATTGTTGTCTGAGTTTGTTACACCATTACAGAGGTTGTAATATGACAAAGTTTGGAATTAATTTATGGAAAAGAAATCTAAAGACAGTGGCCAAGAAAAACTTCCCTTTAAAGGAAGAAATCTGAACCAGATTTCAGAACAGGCTCTTGTTTGACGTCCATATATAGAGCTGACAGAGACATCCAGTACCGACATCATAGTATCATACTAATATATAATGCCATATACGGATACAGCGACTCCTGTCAAGTACTGTATAAACTATAAAGGGTGGCCCCGACCCTAATCTACCTGTCTCTAGAACCTTCAAGATCATCGACCAGCTCCAACAAGGAGAGAGTCCAGCAACTTCTGTGCGAACCAGGATATCTGGCCTTACAATCCAAATTCCTCTGCTTTATAGTATACGGCGGCATCATGGC
>OOFJ01139332.1:0-12952 GCA_900323375.1 Benthosema glaciale
CACACACACACACACACACACACACACACACACACACACACACACACACACACACACAAAATCTATAAAAATAAATGAATAAAAATACATCAATTTGACATCTTTCATGCAGCCCATGGGGAGGGTATGGTTACTGTTGGACTGTTGTGTGTATTTTAATTTTATTTTTGCTTTGTCCTGCATGCTCTTTAGTAAAAGACTATACAGTCAACTATTAACACATGGAAAAACACATAGTCTGAGGTTCAAACCCTCCACTGGCACGAAAAGCAACATATAGTATACCGCTCCACCACTGGGGTTTCTATGTCTTGCATGCTCTTCAGCTGTGCCACAGCTGAAAAATAAAACCTCTGCTGTGATTAAGTACTTACAAAGTTGATATATTGTATGAGCATACAGTAAATCTGCTATTTTCGGCCTATTAGTAGGCCTTTGTGCTTTTTATTATGTAATTCTTAGCACTTCTCAAGGGGAAAAAAAAAATTATAAGCATATGGTCAGTATTATGCCAGTAACATATCAGTATCATGTCAGTATCATTATCATTAGACTACCGGTATTTCCAAATTGGTTATTAAATTATTTTTAAGTGAATACATTTGTTCAAGTTTAAACTTGACATTTTTAAATATCATGTGGGTCAACTTAGGCAATTTGAGCCACAGGACCACTTCTTTTCATATTTGTATGGCGTACTTGGAGACATAATAAAAGGTAAAATTAGATATATGAAGATATATGGATATATTATATCCATATATCCTCATATCTAATTTTACCTTGCTTCCAAGACAAAGGTGTCTCATCTGACCCCCCCCCCCTAATACCACTATTTTAATTTGTTATTATTAGCCATCTATGCTCTGATTTGTGATTTCTGTAGAAATGTGGGGGTACATCTACAAAGGGGCGGGGCTTAAGGGCGCACTATCATGACGACACGCTCTACGCTCATTCACCAGCGACGCGCATAATTTTGTGTCCCTTCTTTTGCACAGATCCGATCATCGATCGACATTCGTATTTGATCAATAGGACAACATGTCTTTCAACGATGACGAATCGTCGGAGGGGATGAGTGGAGGACATAAATCCAAACTGGAAAACTACCTTTTCAGTAAGATAAGGAACCTCAAAATGACGAAAATAATGGCCCTGTTTCTCTGCCAGGTTGTCGCACACGTGGGTTTCTTCATGGGATCGTCGTGAACAACATTGTGATGAACATTATGTTCAAACATGGTTTTATACTTTTGTTGTAACACTATGAACTGTACATAGAGTGTTAACGTGTCGGTGGTGTTGTCATCTTACCAGGCTGTGAACTTTCGAGCAAAGTGCCGTTCTACACTTTCCAAGGAGATGAAGAGGAAGACCTGGAGCATTTTCTTGAACTAAGAACGGTGGGTGCAGTCAGTCAGTGCACTACAAAATAATTTGCCTCAGTGATTTTCTTTTGTTAAAAATAATTGTTCGGTAGCTCTATATATTCCGATTTCCCATTGTCTTCAGTAACACGTGTCTGTCTCTCCATTCAGCAACAGAAAATAGTTTCATTGATCGATTACTTTATTATTGGACAATGATACAAACAGCACGTGTGTACACTTGGTACATTCAATTCATAAAGACATGTATGTAGGCTACAGTTAGCCCCAATACGCTAGGCTACAGTAAACACTACAGTGAGGAAAATAATGACACAAAGCCATGAGCAGGAAAAAATATATATTGGCTGGAACCTGTTAAAACTGGGAAAGCATCTCCGTGGACGTAGAATCCATATCTTCACATATCTGTGCAGTATTTATAATAATTAGGTTATGCCAATGTAGTCATGTCTGTGTCCACTGAGATAATTATGCTCCCGTGTGGGCCACCAGGCCCACGTGGAAACTCTGCTATTTTTGATTCTTCATTCTGCCTGCTCCATTCTTCCTTCATCATCTGATGCCCTGGGTTCCATTACTCTGCCTTGACTCCCTCTCTGTGTTCATCTGAGTTTAGTTTAGTTTTAGTAGTAGTCATATCTACTATGATTATTTACTACACATCTGTGTAATTTACCATTAGCTGTTCAGAAATACATTACTTTATGCCACACGCTTGTATATGCCATTTTATTTCTTTTTTAATCTTGAAAGTGTGAGAACTACTGATTTAGAAGGCATTTGTAGAATAGAGTCAGCAAGGTCAGATTATTTGGCCTAAACATTGTGTACCGGAGCCTGGCCTTGTTTCCACTGTAACTATTTTATGAGCTACCGGCTGTGTGTGTGCAGATGTTTTCTTTGCTGTTACTTATTTTGTCCTGCACCAGCGCCAATTGGATGTGCACAACATTGGTCTTTGAACTGACATAAACCTAAACCATACTGAATGTGTTGTGTGGATTAGGTTTGTCTCGGAGAGGGCGCTAAGGAGGAGAGCAATATCGTGGAGGTCACAGCCATGAACCACCAAGGAAAGACCATCTCCGTACCCATTGCTAACCTTCACATCAACTGTCTGCCTATGGTATGTGGACCATTTTCCCTTTCATCCGCTGATTTCCTGCAGCCACGCGTGTCAAGCTGTAGTTGATGGCAGCATCCCTACAGTCATGACATTTCTGGAAATATTGTGAAATTTGACAAAACATTTTCCAGTCCTGAAAAAGTTTTGGGATTTATCAAGGGGCCTGGAAAAAATATGCAGTCCTTTCTGCTATTGATCTTGTTAATAAAACATAATTTTACACAAAATATGGAATGGAATTATTATACCATTCTATATTTTATGCATTTTGCTACACTGCCTTTCTTTGGGCATTGCACATGGGAGTAAGAGACTCATTATTGCACTGAATGATTGTTATATAGGCCTGGAAATTGGGTTAAATAATAATATTCTGGAAAAGTTGTGGAAATTCATTGGTAAAATGTGTGGAACTGGGAACCCTGTGATGGCGACGAATCACAATCCATGCAATTTAGTAGATAGAAATTCTACAGAGAATGAAACTCTTGTCCCTAGTTGCTGCAATTCAGGGGTGGGCAACTTTGAAGATGGAGAGGGCCACATTGCATATTATTGTCGTAATCTACAAGCTCAAAACGCATCAAATTGGACTTAAAAAATGTAATACTAGTCAAAAAAACTACTAATTTAGACTGAAGTAATTAAAGCGGGTCATGTTTCCATGTTTGGAATTGTAACAGCTGAAATAAATAATCAATATTCTGAATTTCTGATATTAACCTGAGGGCCGCATTAAGTAACGCCGGGGGGCGCACGTGGTTGCCCATGTATGCTGTAATTGGTCTTGTCGGTTCTTGTTCCATCAGGTGTGTCTGGGGGAGTTTGAGCTGAGGGCCCCGGTGACCATCAGGCTGAAGTCTGGATCAGGACCAGTCACTGTCAGCGGTTTACACCTCATTGGTAATAACATGTCAAATATTGTCACAAGAATGACAGAAGATTATTTTTGATAATATATAACATTAATATTTAAAAAAACACAGGTCATGCTTCTAACCCCGAAAAGTGTAAAAGTGAGACTCACTTTTACAAAGTGAGTTTTCATTGTGATACTGCAAATGCTAACATGTTAGTTCCATTGATTCAAGCCGGAACATGATCGATTGATTGATCATAACATGCTTCAAAAATGTGCGTGAACGCTTTTGAGATTTTCAAGTGGAGCCTGATCCAAAAGTTTGAGAACCACTGTTATAAACGTATCTTGGCGTGACCTGAAATATTCCTGTAATTTCAGAGAATTATGTCCAGCTTTGAGTGTTTGTGTAAACACAAACATTGTGTTTGTCTAAACACAAACATTGAAGACAAAAGTGAGGACGTAAATTGTGATTGGCCAAAATGAGATGATGTACTGTATGATGATAAGAGCACCCCCCCACTTCCTTTATTGATAGTTACAGTATGCTGACAGGAAATGGGGAGCGAGATGGGGGGGTGACACGCAGCAAAGGGCCTCGGGATCTGTGTGTCAAACCTCAGTCAGGCTGGAGTACCAGCCTAGGTGCCCAGACGGCTACGCCAGCCACCCGGGCTGGGGTACCAGCCTAGGTGCCGAACAATGACCACACTGTCTTCCCCCACAGCCTCAGAGGCGTCCTCTGACCTGTCTGAGGACGATGATGACGACGACGAAATGGAGGAGATGGAGCCTATCAAATGTGCCAAGAAGAAGTGCTGCTGAAATGGTCATCGTTGGATTTTAAGACACCCAATGGACACATTTTATGTAGAATTAACAATCTACTAATTATGCACCATGCCTGTGAAAGCATAACTTGCTGTTTGAGTCATTCTTAATGCATACTTGGTTGCGTGCCGAAAATATCTGATTCACAGAATCTTGTGGAAGTTTGTGGATCGGCTATTTTCGCTAAACTAAGTGTAAAGACCGTTGAATTTTGTGGGGATCATGGGGGCAGGTTCACCCTTTACATTTTCTTATAACTTGCTCTGTTTAAGGGCTCTTTGCCTTGGCAGTATGTTTGACTGCAGACGAGATGTCCCAAGATAAGCTGGACCACGATTTTGATATTGCTTATTCAGACATTTATACTGTGACATAATCACCCAACAGTTGCTGGGTGAAATTTGTCTTGTCACGGTAAAAAATAAATAATTGTGTACTTTGCATGTTGAGGGAAATTTTGGGATGGGGAACAATGATTTCGAAATATAATATCCATGGTTCTCCCTAACAATCATCTTTCAGATTAAGTTTATATATCCTTGCTTTAGGAAATGCTGATCTTGTAGAGTGGACAATATTTTGTATGTTTGGAGAATGTGTGAATACATTACAAAGGTTTTAAATTTGGTTTCATTCATTTCCCTTTGCACGTTATTTCAGATGCATAATATTTGTTTCCTAATACAGATGTCATTTCCTGGGGTCTAGTAGGACTATAGTATATAATAAAGAAATTGCCATCAAATCTTGTCAAACAAACAAACAAAAACAATGAATAATCATTAGATTAGTCACTTGCTCGAATGCCCCCTTGGGGGGGAAAAGAAACTAAGTTGTCCTACAATTTTCAGATTTTACTTTCCTTGAGTATTTACAATTTTCTATTTTATACTACCACATCTTAGAGGCAAATATTGTACTTTTTACTTTACTATTAGCATGTAGATCGACACATTTTGAAAAAAAATGTTTTACATTTACTTTTAACAGTGTTTCTACATTGCTAGATAGAAGTACTTTTCCACCACTGTAAGAGAGCTGCTGGCCCCATGTGCACCTCATGGGTCCGCTATACAATACAGACTCAGGAGAGAAAGGCACTGCGGGCGCTCGCTGTTTGTCTGCGACTCCCGTTGTGTGGGAGGAGAGTGGAGAGGGCTTTGCTTTGGGGATTTGGGTGTTCATCCCATCCCGGGAGAAGGACGCCTAACCAAGACTTTGTGCCAAATGGACTGGACCATGTACACTACTTTACTGGCAAGACTCTCCACATGGTCTAAAATGCAACTGGGCTGCGGTGACCAATTTATTGTAGTCTACATCTATTGAGTATCAGGCAGACCTGTCACCATCCAGTCACCTCATAAGAGGGAAACTGGATGTTTGTTTGTTTTATTAATTCTCAGTAGATTACTACTACCCGCTGTGATCAACCTTATTTATTTCAAGGAGCCACAGTTTGAGATATATTAGGCCACAGACCTCCATTTTATAGATCTTGTTTTAATGTCTCAATTTAAAATCCAGAGTTCTATAAGTGTGAGTGTCCCAAGGCAACTTAGGCAAGCCAGGGGTTCCCACTTCCCAGCTAAATGATTGTTCGGAACCAAATGTACCCTTGTGTCTGTAACTCTGAGTGTACAAATGGACCCTCCGTGTGTACTGTCTTAGAATTATGGGCGTCTGGGGTCTTTGATATTAAAGCGTTTGAGAACCACTTATGGTCCTATTCATGCAACTGAAGTTTGCAGTTCGCCTAGCCACCACCAGAGGGAGCCAAATTGTTTTCGGGTTAATGGGGGACGTGTGAAAGTTTCAGATTTCAGGATCTAGCTCAACAAGCGAACAATGGTGGATTGGATTTACAAACCTCATGGTTAGTGCGCACAACCACGCATACTCTCATAAGGCTACTTTGAGGGACAATAATTTATAAATTATGTCAAATAAGTCACACAAAATCCTATACTGCTCAGCTCCAGCATCCAGCAATGGCATTATTTTTTTTTCTTCAAAAAAGAAAAGAAAAAAACGTTTATTCACTAGTTTTTTCTTTACAAATGCAGAGAAATTGGAATACAGAATAACAAATGCAAACAAAAACAAGAATGGCATCCTGAGTCCGCACGTCTGCAACCCCTGTCAAGAAGACAGTTTACACACACCATGTAACAAGAAAGCAATTAGTCATCAATCAGTCCCAATAAAAGGGACTGATTGGGACGCAATATAACTTCACAGCACATTGTCAAATCATTATCTGACTGTAGGAATAATCTTGACTATTCTATATATATAATAGGCATATTCATACAATATAGTAAAAATGAAATTATTTGTATTCTTTATCCTCAGTAAAAATCTTTACTGTTGATTTAACTGTATAATGTCACCAAATGGACCTTCGTGCTATGTGAGAGACATGAGAGACAGTGTACACTACAGGAAAGGAATGGGACCAAATGGTTCGCACGCTGTTCTCTAGAATCAGATATACCGTATAACAGCCCGGGCTACTATTTGTATACAACTCTGTATCTGACAGTATGCGAAAGGAACCAAATGGACCCGTTACGTTTGTATACTGCCAGAGTTAAGGGGAGACATTAACATGTCAAAGTTTGAGAACCATTGCTCTGACATCCATCCATGATGTGGAGTTTGTGGACAAAAACGGGAGCCGGCGCGCGACCTCCGAACTCGCGCGTCAACATTATGCGTAATTTTGCCGGGAACGCCGGACCACGTGATTTCCTCGCCGGGCTCGTTCGACCAATGCGCGTTGAGCGAGTGCGTGATTCATGTTCATCCCATCCCTCCCATAGAGGAACAACCAGGCCGGCCCGGCGGCACGCATTTCACACAGAAGATGGCGTCGCGCTGGGGAGCAGGAGGCGACGAGACTCTAACTATCTCCACTATGGATTTATTCTCCACAGACACACTGGACGAGGTGAGGGACTGTGCCACTGGACGCGATTATGTTACGTGTGCTCGGGGTGTTTATTATTATGTGTGGCGGTTTCTAACGCGCACGGGCCTTTAATATTGTGTAGTGTACACAAACTGCACTGCTGCGCATGGGGAAAAGTGACACGTGGATGCGATCAGGGCTCTTAACTTGCAAAGCTGTTGGAAATGATCATGGATCACTTATTGTTTTTGCTGCGATTACATACTGCTGCTCACCTGCCGTCTTTGTTAAACGCAGACACGTGTTTTAATGTTGATAACTGTCTACAAAGTGACATTTGTGTTGTAGACGTGGTGATGATAGCAGACCAGTATACTAATGTTAGCTGCCTGTCGCAATGCCGTCGGGTCGCTAGTTATCCTACTTTATGCGTGTTTTTTGGGCTGATTCTCGGTGATCGGTAACGTGACAGCGGTGTTTTGTATCAGCAATTGACCTGTCACGGTGCGTATATCACATTATAATGGTTTCAGAGTGACTTCTCTCCTCGCCAGAGATGTTCACGTGCACAGCTGTGTGCACACGTGGTGGTATAGCAGCCTATAATAACGCATGGTGCCTCCTTTCCAGTAATAAAGTGAGCCATTTAATGACGTTAAACCTTATTGTTTATATTGCCCCGCGTTCTTTTGTCAAATGTTTCTAACAATTAAAAGGCAGTGAACACTGTATACTCTAGTCTAGAGTCCTCCTCGTTGCATTGAGCAGCATTGTGGCAACGTGGTCATCACATTGCTGATGATGAGGCACTGGTTCAGTGATGTCAGCCTGACCCAGGCAGGGACAGTGTTGCTTGCTTATCTTCTTCAGTGACATCGATTGGAGCGTACCGTGCATCTTTTTGCACTAAACACTAAACACGCATATCTTCAGAATGTGGTGAATGACAAAGTTTGTGGGTAAAAAAATGTGTAGAATAACTATGTTGGTGGCTTAAAAAAATGTGGTGAAACACATGTTGGTGGCTTTGTAGATGAGATAATAACCAAAAACGGCATTTCATTTGACATGACATTTGTCTTTTTTTTTTTCCACTTGCCTTTTGTTTTTAAGCACTTAAGTTGTAATGTAATGTAATACATTCGGCTTGTATAATAACATGGTGGAGTCAGTCGGTTCCACGCCTTAGCAGCATGTTTGTTGTAGTGCAACACGTGGGTTGGGAAGCCTCGTGAAGCCTCGTTCAAAAAGAACAGATCTGCATGCTAACAACGCGTGGCGATGAGACGGGCCGTTGGCTTGTAGATCTGTTCTGTTTCCAGTACAAAGTGACACGTCTCGCGATGGGACGAGACTTGAGCCTCGGAGCCAACATGTCAGCGCTCTGTGCCTCTGCATACTGCACACACGTGGGTTGAAGACCATCTGTCTGAGAGCAGGCCAGCGCTCCTATACCCGTTTATTATAGTGCATAATAGTTAATATAAGTTGTTTACTGTATTGCTCTTGAGCTAGTAATGTTTTTATATTATGGAGATATTAAAAAACAACATGAATGGTACTGCATAGTGTGCCAGTCCCCCACACATCTTGTTGTGTTTTTCTGCATTTCCTCAATTTGTAGTGGTTTACAGTTATTTCATAAACTATATAGTCTTGTATGTACTTGTTTTTAAGTTTTGTAAATGTGGCTTTGTACAACACAGCAAATAGGGCTTCATTCATTCATTTAGTTACTAACTCTTAACTAATCACTTCCTCACCTAGTTTTACGATTAGGTTCTCTGTAACTCTGCCTGCATACTGCAACAAACCTAAATATACAGATTTAGGTTTGTTGTTTTTAAACCACGTTTGTTTTAAAAACACTATTGACAATGAAGAGAAATTAATATTTTGTCACTAACACAAACATGTTGTAATCGATGTTGTAAGATTATAAGAGGGCCCCTCACTTCACACGGGTGTGGTTTTTGTTCTTCACCTCATAGACTGATGGGCTGAGCTCTGGTGAACCTCTGGAGGTCTTTGAGAGCACCCTGGACCCCTCCATCCTCTCCATGTTTGACGACCCCCACACTGGAGAGGTAACACTCCTTTCACCATGAATTTGTACACACAGAGACGTGCAAGTTGATCTATTGTTAGTCAACCACTTAACATAATTTATTGACTGGAGTCCCCAAGCGGTACTTTCTATCCTAAGCCACCCTCCTTTTTTCTTTGCCGAAAAAATTGCTGACTGACTGTTCACCCCAGGATAGGGGACAGTACTTTTCACGTGCTGAACTTGTCCAACATGCCCCTGGTGCGCATACTTAATGTAATTTGCATCTTTATTCAGGCTAAAGGCCTCCTGGATGAGGAAAGCGAGGCGACGCTGCTGACGGCCCTGACGGAGATCCTCGATAACGTCGATGATGAGAACCTGTCTCCATTCGACATGCTGCCCGACTCTGACCTCCTGTCGGGTCAGAAGGCCAGGGAGCACTCCCCGGTTAGTTCCCAGCTGTTAAACTCACTCACTCCGTAACTCTCTTTCTCACATTCTTCACTCTCACAATGACACACACAACGCATGCTTCACACAACATGCCTAATGGTGCTTTTCACACAGACACTTAATGGGGGTACAGTACAGCTAAGCCTTTGATCCATTTAGGTTATAATAGTATAACTTGGAAGGTGTAAACCCCTTTGATGCAGTGTTAATATTAACCACCTAAGGTTTGGGGCTGAATACCACTGGGCTAGGTCCTAAGCCCTAATTCTTTTTAATCTATAATGTTATGCCAAAACTGGGGACACCAGTTTGTGGCCACATCCATACAGAGACGTTTAAAAAAATGTCAGTCGTTATTAAAAGGTTTATCGTACACACAGAATCGTCTCAAGAAATGTGTCTCCATGAAATCTATGAATATGCCACACACTCACTGAAAATGCCTGTAGTATATATGCCCAGCCTGTAAGTGTCACTGTCAAGCTGCCACAAAGCACCAAAAATAGAAGACATGGAGCATGGCAGCATGCCCATACAACTCATAGCACGTAAACAATAATAAGCAGAGAAAGCTGTTCTCCATGTCTGGTGGTCGTATAGGAGCAGGACATGTTGCTGTGAAAGCTCAGTAGCTTCTACAGCACAAACGCACCACTGATGGGTGCCACCGTCTTTGTTATTGCAGGGGGTCATCAGTTCGTTATATGGGTGTGTACATGGAGACGCAATCTTCAGTTTTGTTTACCCGGTTTAAAAATGAGCGTATTCGGTCACCAGGCTCTGTGTGGAGGGCGCCCAAAGTGGTTAATAATAAGCAACAGCTGACGGCTAACTAGCTGATTAGAGAGAAATCAACAGCTGGCATCAATTTCTAAAGTGGATGAGCTTTGCATTTTAAGAGAACAAAGTAACATGACAGGAAGTCACAACGTCAAATATTGGTGCCTGGACCAAATGGAAATAAAATGAGGCAGAAATGCTTCTTGTGCAAGTAGGGACAACATTTTCAGCTGATATAGAATGTCAGTCTCAGCCGATATGAAACATGTATGTGATAGTGCCATTGCAGGAGCAGTGGAGTGTAATCATAGTCCTATATACATAGTGATAATGCGTGTGCAGCCTGTGTCATGACTGCCATGGCGACAGGGCTCAGAGCTTGTACAACAGCCATTGCCGGTACGATTTTATTGAATTTTACTTTTTAATTGAAAGTACCCATGGTTTAAGTCACAGACACCCATAACTTTGGGAGTGTAATTTGGAACCAAATGGCTGACCACACATTGGGCGATAAAGCAATCCCCCATAATGGCTGGCCAACGCTGAAGTCATCAAGCCTACTGGTCAAAGCCCTGCATATAGCACAAGGAAACCCCGCGCAGCTGGGGTTTAACTTTGATGCTCATTTGCACTTCCACATTTAGTAAGTAACTACATTTTATTTAGATAGCACCTTGCACGGAGAGGACTCACAAAGTGCTTTACATACAATCAAATAGAAGACAAAGAAAACAAAGCGATTTAAAAAATGCTGTAGAACTCATTTGACCAGCAACTGTTGGTGGTCTATTAGTATTCTCATTTTGCTGTTAGCTGGCTACTCCAAAACGTAATGCAAGCACCAAACTGTAGATGTGATAGATTTATACAAGTCAAATAATTGTATGTGTGCTTTTCTTATGTTATGCTTTTTAGCTGAGGCGGTTGCTGTGTCTATCGCGGTCCCCTCCAGAGAGAGACCCTTTCTGCAACATGAGACCTTTCTCAGCTGGAAAGGTAAGATGTCTGTTAACAGTCTATAGACGATGCATTTTGGCACAGATGGATTTTTCCAGAAAATGTGATTCTATGTTGTTTCTTCCCTTCTGCATGCAGACCCTCTCAAGGCCACAGGCGGGTTCTGTCCAGAGGAGTGACGGCGAGGAGGAGGACTATGGCTCCCTCACCCCGAGCCCAGAAAGGCAGCCTTCATCACCAGATCAGGAACTGCCCGACTGGGGGAATCGGACCCTCCCTTCCATAACTCTTGAGCAGGAGGGTGAAGATTACGATGGCATCTCTGTTAGCTTAGGGGACTTGGTTAAGCACATGCACCCCTACTGTATGACCATCTGTGTGGAAGATTGTTTGGAGGAGCAGATGTTGCCTGAAGGAGGCATCTTACTTGAAGTGGTGGATCAGGGGGAACACGGAGAGCCTATCCTGGCCATCCAAGATATCGATCTTTCTCTCCCTGGGCCAGTGCCAGACAATGCCCCAGAAATGAGGCAGAGAGTTCCTGATGAAGAGGAGGATGCAGCCTCCGACATTTCTGAACACATAATTGTTGACGACGATGACTACGATGACACCATGGCCAATGAGGCCCTGGCAGAATTTGCACGCCACCTGGCCCCACATGCAAGCTCGGAGGTGAAAGATGACGTGGTCATAAAACGACCCAAAGAAGAGATACGGGAGAAAAGCCCAACTCGGAGGAGAAAGAAAAAGAAAAGTAAGAAAGGACTCAAACAGAGGCCTGCGGAGGAGGACGACAAGGTTCCTCCCATCGAAGGTAGGGTCCTTCGGAGCTCCTCGTCAAGACGAACTGCGGAAGTGTCGCCCCATAAAACTGTAAAAAAGACTATCAACGTAGAGAAGAAAAATAAAGAATCTATGGCACCATGTTCCTCAAGTCCTCCTAGTCCTCTTCCAAAGCCCACAGGATGTAATGGAGTATCAGCTAAAAAACAATCAAAAGTCACCACCCTAACACTACCGGCTGGAACAATCAAGAAAGGTGCAGAACCGTTGCCACCCACTACAGACCAGTCTCCAGGAAATGCAAGCCCAGAGAGAAGTCCTGTTGATAGTACCCCCACACGCATAAATTCCTCTCAGTCCAAGGAAATGGCCCAACTGTCAGCTCCGGCAGCTGACACGCTTCCTGTCTCATCAGCAGTTGGCGCTGCAGTCACCCCTGTCCCCCAGTCAACAACAACTCTGTTTCCAGACAATTCCACAGCTCAACCCCAAAACCCACTTTCCGCAAGTGAGTTCTCTACTCCTGTGACCGAGACTAGTGATCTAGCCCTTCCCGCCCCAGAGCCCAAACCCAAAGCTCTCAGTCTGGCGGAGTACCGGCGACTTCGTCAGCAGAAGAAGCCTGTTCCAGTGGCGAAGACGGAGGACCACAGCACCAAGTGGCCCAGTCTCCCCGAACCCCCTAAAGAACTAACTCCCATCCCCTGCCTGCCTGATCCCAGTCCCCGAGATGCTCGCCGCCCCCACCCACCACTGTCGAAGGAGGTGGAGGAGGTGAAAACTGCCTGGCAGCCCA
>OOFJ01139358.1:2037-13925 GCA_900323375.1 Benthosema glaciale
CTACAGGCGGGCCTGATCCTTGCTCTGGGCCTCTGGCCAAATACGCACACACACACACACACACGCGCGCGCACACACACACACACACACACGCGCGCGCGCACACACACATACACATGCACACACACGCGCACATACACGCACACACGCACACACACAGCCCTTCATAGGAGGCTGTCACGGGCAAACACAACACCTCATAGGGTTACTGTAGGTTCTGTGTACACATCTGAGCCAAAAGTGTTCCACTGACACCCATGGCCGCAGTTCATGGCTAAGTGTTATCGTTCCCTTTGATGTTAAAACAAATGTGTGAAAGTCTCGGGTGTTATTTCAGTCCACGCTCGACTTGCAAAATATGCCTTGCACGTTTCAACATCATCGCTCTGCGCATACCACTCGTCAGGCGGGAAGGGAACAGACCAACGATGTCTAAAAGTATCGCGTGAAGTGTTTTCAGACCTGCAAAGAAAGGGGCATGGCTGCAGTGTTTAATGATGCGATAGGGGTGGGGTGGTGGACGGGGAGAGGGGATGGACTGCATGGGTTTTGGGAGGAATGAGTGAAGATGTGTGTATACATAACACTGTAAAAAAATGAGTGTAAATGTGATCCGTGAGGGTGAGGATATTGGGTGGATAGAAGGGTGGATGGATGGATGGATGCACGCGTGCGTGCGTGCGTGTGTCGTGCGTGCGTGCGTGCATGGGTGCATGCGTGTGTGGGCGGATGGACAGACCGACGGACGACGGAGACAGAGAGGCAAGGCAAAGAGGGCTGACTGAGGGTGTGTGGAGTAGAGAAAAGAAAAGTAGAGCACAGAGTGAGAGGAGAAGCCGTGATGTTTGCAGGAGTCAGCTGGGTAGGAAGCAGTCCAAACACACACTGGCCTAATGTCAACGGCAAACAAAAGCCCCCAAAACTTGTGTTTGCTCTCAAATTCCTCCACGACTTCCCTTCCTTCTCGCTCGCATGCTTTCATTCTTCTGTCTCGCTCCGTCTCTCTCTCTCTCTCTCTCTCTCTCTCTCTCTCTCTCTCTCTCTCTCTCTCTCTCTCTCTCTCTCTCTCTCTTTCTGTGTCTCCCTGCCCCCTATTAACCCTATACCTCTGGAGACGGCTTGGAAGGTCTAGTGGGGATTAGGCGCAGAGGGAAGCAAGGCTGCATGCATGGTGGTACATGTGGTGGATACTAATGTGTTTATATGTTTGAGGTTTCCCCCTCATGCCTGTTTATTCTTTCATATATTTATTTATTTTACCCCCCCCATGCACCCACATATATACATGCCATTAGTCTGTTTTCATTTGATGTTGGGTTAAGTGCACAGTCATAACGGTTGCAACTACATTTTTGTTTAGATTTTTTAATAAGGTGTATTATTATTTTTATTTTTATTTTAAGTTGTAAGAGACCCTTTGGTTGTACCATTAGTAGAAAAAGCTTGTAAAGATCTAAGATCCACACAGAAGAAAACCCTTTACCTGCACCGTTTGTGGTAAAAGCCCCCATATCTCTTCTTCCCTTTCGTTATCTTGGAAAAAATAACACGATGGGAACTATGCACAAAAAAACGTATTTCACTCACGTTTTTTTTTTTTCTTCTTTGTTTTTGTTTTGTACCCAAACTGATGTGACAACGAGGCTGATTCTGATCAAGCTGCATCTGAGGGTGCTTTTATATGCTTATTCGTTACAGATGTCAAGCGTTAATCTTCATCAGTCATGCAAGGGATTATTGTTGTTTGCATGTTGTTTGGCAGCAGAGACACAGCCACGGATGTGCGCGCACAATCACACGGGCCGTTTCTACGCGCTGCATGTCGTATACATGCGTCAGCTATAGGCTACATCTGGACCATGCATGCCCGCCGAGAAGGAACGTGTCCCCGTTGGATATGTTGCATAATAATGAGGGACTATAGAGCTTTGCGACACCGGGGGAAAGGCGTGGTACACACGCTACGGAGCGTGACGTCAAAGACCCGTAGCCTGCTTATGAGCGAGCAGTGATTCAGGAATCCATTAAGAGACAATAATCTGCTTTGTCTGTTTGTTCTTTATGATGCGCACACGCGCACGCACGCACACACACACACACGCACACGCACACGCACACGCACACGCACACGCACACGCACACGCACACGCACACACACAGAGATAAACAACATTTCTTTAAGTTCATCCAAAAGCAGATGCGGATGAGTAAGTAAGTGCGCTCTTAATTCCACTAGACGTGAGGAACCAAACTCCAGGAAAGGTCGATAAGTGCTTCTTTTTTACAATAAACAATTTAGGCATTAAGCAGATGCTCGTTCCGACAGAGGCAGTTATCTTTGTTAAAAGGAAAAGACATTTCATGCTTTCTGTACAGAGCTCACTGTCTCAACAGTCTGCTTTGGAATTAACACCACCTGGGGTGACAAACATTATGTTACACTGAATTAATATAATTACAACAATGAAAATCTTCAATGCAATCTTCCAACAGAAGACTAAATCTAAGGCCTATACTGGATGCACCCATCATTATCCACCTCAGGGGTGTTAATTGCTGGACATGATGATCACATGATCATCTCCACATTGCAAGTGACAGTATACAACCCTGCAAATGAGCCTGATAAGCCATGCCACTGTCCCCGGGCTATCATTTATGCTTTGTGCACTGGTGTCGTGCGTCAATAAAATAGCCGTAGCTCACGTTATGCAACTTTATGTGCACCACGATGCACATTAGCAGCGTAGAGTAGCTGAAGACCAGAGCCATCTGGGACGCTCAATTGCGGGGGAAACTGCAGGACAATAACTCCTTCCTAAAGCCCTGAGGACAGTGTCGATGACAACTGGTCTGGACCTGTCTTAGCTCAGGGCTATAGGAGGTGGCAGCCCATTCCATTGGCCATCACCGGAGGAGGGAACCAGCATTAGGTTCAAAGAGGACACAGAGACGATTGCTACCATATTGAAAACCGTGCGCAAGGCAAACGGCGCGGCGTTAAACAGCCCTACGATACATGTGAATAACATCAGGGAAGGAGGTGCAATCGATTCTGAGGAAACTGCTAAATGACTGGTCGTCTGGCCCGAGAACTCCAGACATTTGCAGACAGTGAAGGATGATATGCACAACTTATTTGTTCCTAAGACGTTATGCCAGGTCCCCTTGCTCAATTCGCAGCAACCTCGATGATCCATGTTGCTAACAGGCTGGGCAAGACCTATGCCGTAGACTAGAGGGATTTTGGCGGAAGTATATACCGCTAAAGGAAATTACGTTGACGCTTATTTACAAATCTGTTTACATTCTCCACGAATTAAACAATGTTGTGATTGGTCGAAAAAGATGGTATCTGGGGGGAAATACATCTGACCGGGCCTCCAGATTCCTAAGGCCGCCCCTGAGGATGTACAGTGGTAAACCGCCGTTCTCCTCCCTCACACTGCATGCAGTGACCAGCAACTTCTTTTCACCCAACAGTGAAGATTTCCACTGCAGGGAGACCATGATGCAGATCTGGAGCAATATGCCGTCTCTCTCCCAGATACCTGCTGAACAGGTGCTGTAGATATATGCTACAAAGAACACACATAATCACCAGCCCGCTTCCCACCTGCGAACATCAGGTGTGGTAAATGGTAAATGGTGCATTTATATAGCGCCAAGGCGCTTTACATAAATTGTGCATTACATTCACCCATTCACACAATTATAAACCATGCAAGGCACCTACAGTACTAGCACATCAGGAGCAATTAGGGGTTAATTAAGTGTCTTGCTCAACGACACATCGACACTCTGGGGGAGCCCGGGTTCGAACCGAAGTCACTCTACCCCACAGCCACCGCCGCCCCAGGTGTGGCCAATTGTGTTCGATGCAGCACTCAGACCAAGCCAGACTCAAACTCCATGCAGTCTCTGCAGCGGTGGGTGTGCGTATTTATCCATGTATACCCACTGGTACAGTATATGCATGGGCAACACACAGGTGTTGCCCGTCTCATTTGGAAATTGAAAGTAGGTGTGGAGGTTGTCTCATCAACTCTGGGATGGTGGTTGGAAAAGGTGTGTGCGTGCGTGCGTGCGTGCGTGCGTGTGCGTGTGAACCGCATCTCCTTTTGGCATGGATACAGGCTTCATCATACTGAAACTTTCATTCCTGTCAACATTATGTAATGGCAGCTCGTTGATCTATTGCGGTCGGGAAACCTAGTAATGTTCGGGATCAAATCACTCCTGTAAACAAGATGTTCAAAACAAGTCACACGGTTGGTGTGTGGCTTCTCAAATGATGATCTACGGTTATGGGTTACAGGAAGCAGACCTCAGGACACACAGGCTACGACAACAACATGCACCATTGTGCATTTTAATGATTCCATTCACAATGTAATGATCTCAGTTCTGATCCTCTGGGGGAGTATTTTAGCATGAGAGTTGCCAGTTATAATAAAACATTTGATGGTAATAGCAATGGTACTTTCCTTACCGATTAAAAAATAAAACAAACTAACGATTTCCATGCGCAGATCCCTTAATTGAAAGCTAAATCAATTCATAACCCCCGTTTATGATCCCGAACCCATCTTGGAAATGTCCAGGTTTTTTACATGATCGTTAAACGGCGTAAGCAAGGAATCAACAGCAGACATGTTCCCCCCGCCTTTCATTTGGCGTACAATGAAAACATATAAACATCCTCCTAATAAAAGAGTAGGTGTGGGAACACAGCCCCTAATTTACGTGTATGACTCAACGGTGTGTGTCACGGGTAATGTGTGTGTACAGTAGAGTGGAGTTTTCCACAGAATTCACTCCCTGTTTGAACCTAGTACTCTAAATAACAAAACAGTGCCACCAATTAAAGGTTTATTTTCCTTTCGGGGGAAACCTATATTGGTGTACGACGCAATAACCCAGATTTTCATGTAGACACGTTGACCTCTCTACTATTTTGAGATGGTCATGTTTATGTACAACAAAATGACGCACAAGAAAAATGGAACGGTGCACATGGGGGGGCTCCAGGCATGTCAAGTATGAGTTATTTTAAATGTGTGTTTACATGCAACTTAATTTTCAAAATCCGTTTATAATCCGTTCAAACCCCATTTCTCTTGAGAAAGAGCAATGTGATTACAAAACAAGCCCGAAGTCAACAACGGGAAGTTTATTCTCAAATTCTGTTTTGATTGTAAGATGATACAGTGGGTGAGGTCTCTTTGTGTGTATGCGTGCGTGCGTGCGTATACGTGCATTTGCGTGCGTTGTCGTGCATGTGCGTATTCACGTGTATAAGTGATTGTGTACACGAGTGTGTGTGTGTGTGTGTGTATGAGACTGAATGACTGATTATTATGACTTCCTATTGGTGTTCAAATGTGGCACTGATAAACACTTCCTTTCTGTATGCAGGCTCTGTGACTCCTGACTTCTGGTTGAATAATGAGGTGGGAATGAAGGAGGAATGATGAGGTGCAGGTTCATGCAAGCTAAAGCCTCCGTGGGTGTACCGCGGGTGTATGCAAGGAACACTTTGTGGATCAAGAATCCGTTGCTTTACGTCAATGCTGCCTCACATACGTAAGAAACTCTCCTGCAGGGGTTGTTATATAGGGGTCATTCTGGAAAGGCTGTGTGCGTGCATGCGTGTGTGCGTGCGTGCGTGCGTGTTCGTGTGTGTGTGTGCGTACGTGGTTGTGCGTGTGTGTGTGTGTGTGTGCGTACGTGGTTGCGCGCGTGTGTGTGTGTGCGTGTGCGTGAGAGAAAGACAGAGAAAGAGAGAGAGAGAGAGAGAGAGCAGAGATCGGTGCAAAGCAAATTAAAATGAAAACAGGGAGAGAGTGTAAGGCAATTAAACAACAGTACATTTAATACTGAATATTGTACAAATGTGACCAAATGGACCCGTCATTTTTAACACTCATTAAACTGTGTAGGGAGGGTTTTGAAACGGTACCAGTGCAGTGTCACCTGATCTGATCATGGATCAAACCTGTTTTGCCTTCTGTTGGAGTCCCGCTGTCTGAAATTGTATACATGCTGATATTATACCCCAGGCTTTGATGGGCATATGTTTCACCAACGCATGCACGCGCATGCGTGTGCGCACACGCGTGTGTGTGTGTGTGTGTGTGTGTGCGTGCGTGCGTGTGTGTGTGCGAACGCACAATATGTGCAATAATTGTTGGAGCCACTTCACCTAAATCCACAATCTCTGGTCCACTTGGGCAAAGCAATTTAGCTTGAATTGCTCCGGCGAAAATCTCCAGCTGTACAAATGAAGAGCAGGATGTATGTGCAAACGAAAGCAGGCCCGGCCGGCACTTCACAGGGCAGGAGAGGAAGGGGGAAGGTATACTAACGGCCGGTATAATACCAAAGGCCTTGCAGTTTGTACAGACTGTCAAGCAGATTGGGAGAACTTGTTGAGTCTAGTTTGCACCGCTTACAAGGTTCCTCGTGGTGGAAGTGTTAGGCAAAATTCTGAAGTGTTTGATATAAATAAATGATAAAATTACAGGTGGGGTTCATGCAGACGTATGTATGGACATGCAGGTGCTCGGGTTAAAGAGTTATAAGTAAATTGTGCATTTATATAGCGCCTTTATCCAAGACGCTTTACTTTACATAGTGCATTACATTCACCCATTCACGCACACATTCATACACCGATTGCGGCAGAAACCATGCAAGGCACAACCATGCAAGGCACAACCAGCACATCGGGAGCAATTTGGGGTTAGGTGTCTTGCCCAAGGACACTTCGACATGTAGACAGGAGGATCCGGGATTTGAACCGCCGACCCTTGGATCATTGGACGACCTGCTCTACCTCCTGAGCCACAGCCGCCCAATGCGTGTCAGTGAGAGGCGCGTGCACGGTGTGAATGAGTGAGTGAGTGAGTGTGCAAGTGAGTGAGGAGGTTTTGTAGGTGATTGAGACTTGTTAGCCTGGCCATCCATTCTGCAAGTCACCACCTTCAGAGGTCAGGAGACTGACAAGCAGGAAATTCAATTTAGGTGATTTATTTGCTCTATTATCATGCCTGCACTGCCACAGTCTTATTGGGTCAACATGTTCAAAGAAGTGGATAAATGAGATGAGTGGTTTGTCCACCTACGTGCCTCTGCTTAGGATTGGGTGTTATAAATAGTGCAGACAGAGTCGTAGAACAAGGTTCTTACTGATTATGTTTTGTTCATGTATTATTTAAACATAGTCAAAGTTCAGACACTTTAGGATAGGATTAAGGATATACCACTGGCTACGACCTGGCAAGATTTCAGCATGGGAACAGGTGATAAGAGTAATCAGCATAGCTGCCGCTATGAATTAACAGTGACAGCGTGTCATAACAACATGACAGGCACATCCATAGAACCCATACCTGTATATACCGTTGTTTTGTCACCCTTCCTGTTCATTTTATTTGTTATGATTTTGCTGTCTCAGTGGACGGAAGGCTTCCTTTCTTTCTTTCTTTCTTTCTTTCTTTCTTTCTTGCTTTCTTTCTTTGCTTAGATCAGCTGCTGCTTAACCCATTCTGGTGTTTTAACCATTATATTATGCTTTAGCTATTGAAAAATAGCAGATATACAAGCTCAAGCTTGTAGATCTGCTATTTTTGAAAAATCGAGAGAATGTGGCGCAACTGTTTGAATAATTTCTTTAAGAGCGAACATTTTTACTCAAATATTTGCTTCTGGGAGGTCCCCGGAACTGTATATTTTCAGATTGGGGTCCGCAGCCAAATACAGATCATTCTGGGGCTCCTTGACATGAAATAGTTTGAGCACCAACTGACACAGAAACAGGTTTTTCAGAAAACTGTTGTGATTTAAAAGGCGTTTTTAGAAACGTCGTCAGGTTTAATCCTCTTTCTTGCTCTGCTGATTATTGTGACTTAAGAAGGGATGACTGAGGCAGAACTGCTGTCTGCAAGTCAGGAAGGATGACGACGGAAGTTCAAAATGTCACTCTTCTGACGGAGGTGGTGGCACTCAGGGATGGACTCAGGGTACACAGGGTTCTTAAGCAATACGCTATCTCTGAAGAGCCAAAGCAAATTGGGAATCTGTCTTTGTGCGTGCCTGCATGCCTGTGTGCCTTCGTGCGTGCACACGTGCATGCCAACAACGAAGACAAAAGGCATGGGTTAATGTTTGCAAGAGGGACAGAATTGTTTTGTATCTTGTCCAAAGATCAATATAACAATCAAAGTGACATGTTTGACTCTCTCTAGTCTATCCATTCACTCACATAATGCACAACACGTTGTTTCCGGCTGTGTTGTTTCACCTGTGTGTTCTTGAGGGGATTGTGTGCACGCAGCCGAGGCAATCACGCTAAGTGTGGTGTGCAAACATCAACCAAATCAATGGAGAGCCTGCTCGGTAAGTTGCACGTATAGGATTGCTACAACCCTCAGCAGGTTTTGTCATTTGCAGCCTTGGGCTTGTATCTTCCCATACATTGCCCTCGCCGTGTCACGAAAGTTGTAGACCATTCCTCGGAAGGTTCCCGCCTCCGTGGCTGTCTTTGTCATTTGGAGGCTTAATGCTGCAGTGCTCAGAGTCAGAGACCTCCCGAGTCCCCATCAAGCTCAAGGACGGACGAAGGAAAGAGCGGGCCCCGTCTGTCTGTAGCATGGGTTTAATGTTGATTAATGGGGCCCAGACGCAGCCGGCTATATGGGCATATCAAAGGCACAGGGCTCCATTATGGTGTTCAAAGCTGCTTTTGAATGCTTATAAAAGGGGCGTTTGAACTTTCGGATCATCACAAAAGCCTTCCCACGAACAAACAGTACAGTATGATATCATGGCGGAGGCGCACAGGGCCGGTGGTGCTGACCCACTGATCCTGTAGAGAAGACAGATTAGATCACAGTGTGGGCCTCTCTTGGCGGACGCGCTCAGTCTCCCTGCTCCATCTCAGAAATTAAATTGAAATTACATTTCCTCATTAAGCGGGAATGCACTTAGCTTGCTCACCAACAGTGACCGGACCCTCAGTGTAATAAAAATGTTAATTCGGTGTTGTTACCCCATGCCGTCCTATCTGCTCTGTAGATCTATAGTGCTGTTCAAATTTGTCGGTTTGGAGGACTTTTTTGGACGACATCGGTGTCAGTTATGCAATAACCTGGTGTCCCAATTCTGGGCATGTACATATTTAAAGTGCTTAAATACAATATATTTCAGTTTACAGTATGTGTATATTCTATATTTATATGTTTGCCTGCATGTTCATTGTATAATAAGTCATGTTCTTCCTTCTTTTGCTTATAAAAGTAAATATTCTAATTAGAAACTTTAATACAACATTTATTTTATAGTTTTAATTTCTTTCCCCGCATATCAACAATTATCATTGGTTAAAATGACTCTCCGAAATCAGTCGGGCTCTATTTCAGACGTCATTTTAGCCATGGGCAGTGCAACTAGCCAGGCAGGCACCAAAGTGTACTTATGCCCAGCCAACACATGGCATTAAGCCATGTGTGTACTGTACAGTTTCAGTTTGCCCAGAGCAAGTTCTCAAGTCTGCTGAGTGCTGAGACAGAGTCTGATAGTGAACGGGTTGGTGAGAAGCGCCACATGAGCGAGTCCCCAACGGTCCCCAGGGAACCCCCATGGAGCCGGTCAGCAGGAAGACGACAGCCATGTCTGTCTGGTCCCTAGGATGGAACGCTGGACCACCCAGGGGGATCCCCAGCTGTGGTGATTGGCTGAGAGACGATTAACCCAACCAGGATGTTGCATATTCAGGGGAAGTGTTTGGCTTATGGAGACCTATACTGTATGAGAAATGTTGCATTTCGTTTAGTTCCCCGCAAAAACCCCTCTCTGGTTGTTTGGTTTGGTGGAGCACATGTGGCTGTGGGGATCAGGATGTGTGTCCCAGCCGACCCAGTAAAAATGTGGGGCAAAGCCATGAGAGCCTCAGTCATCGTCGTGGGGTTGGAAATGGTTGGTTGATGATGTCTTTGCATCCGCTCTCTGTCTCTCCTCCTCGTTCCCTGTTGATATATGTTTCTCTGGCGTGTAACGCCTTATTACATACTTCACTGTAGAATGATATGATCTTACTACAATCTCACAACATGTTGCATTGTTGTGAGCTCGTGCATCTGCTTGTAGATTTGCTATAATCCATGGTATGACAATCTTGTTCACACAACATTGTTGTATGATGGATTATAAACAAAGCATTATACCTTTCTTTTTTCCACTATGATGGTAAATGCTTTGTTTTATATGCGGGACCACTTTAGCCACTCTGAGATGAATTCATATTCTAGATCTAATCATTTGCAATTTGCAAATCGTAAATCACAATAATGGATTCCATTTATTTGGCTAGACCCAACAGCTCTGATAGTTATCAGGTCCACTTCTCCAAGTGGTTGCTTTTTGATGTACCCCAAATTTGGTCAGTTCAGAAAACTGCATTTTCCTGCTAAGCACCTTGGGCGTGGAATAATGTACAAAATTACATGCCATTATATCGGCATCATAAAGTATGTGGTAATGGAGCGTGTTATGTTTTAGTGTTATGTTTTATATGGTGGAATGAAGTTTTATATAACGTTATGCATATGTTGTATTTTAATGTGCTGTGATTTGTTTTGGGTGTCAAGGCAGCCAGTGAGTGAACCCAGATGCAGAACACAGACCAAGGAGACGTAAATAAAGTGAACTAAAGAGTCGTTATTCCCAAATGAACTTAGATACAGGCTAAAAAAGACAAACATAAACAGGATTTCACCCAAAAGCTAAGGAGGGGTCCAGGGTTGCAAGTAACAAAAAAAAAAACGTCCTTGTATATCTGTTGCTTTCTATTGTCCAGGTGGGAGCTGTGTGTGGGAGGCTATCCGGCCGACTGTGAAAGAGAACAGGTGTTAGTGTTACTGACGGTCAGGAAAGAATCAGGTCTTTAAAGCCAAACGACCTGCTGAACTAAGCTAGTACTACATGTAACTGCACCAGTGTGTGCACTAGCTGGAAATATCTCTGTGCACTGTGTGCTGTCACAGCCAAGTTTAAGCAGAGCCTTAGACTAGAGTATAGACAGAGTTACGCAAACTCTGTTCACTTCCATGGGTCCGGTCTAATGGCAGCTCCTCTACATAGACTTCTATTGAGCATGAGGACAACCGACCGTGAGAAGTCCTGGACCGGAAGTAGGCAGAAATGCATTGGATCCAGGCAACAGTCCAGCTTTAATTATCTTAAATCCCTTTATTTTAGATCGTTTTGTAGTAATGGTACAAAATAAACATTACAGAGACTTCAGTTGTTATACTGTACACTACTTTAAAACAGTTGCACACATACTTAAAATAGCTCTTAAATCAATGTATTCCCATCTCCAGCTTGTCACGGTTCAAGGCTGCATGAACAGCGTGCAAGCACTGTTTTCTGTACCCTCAATATCGCAACTCTTTCTACTAGATGGCTCTGGGTTTAAGTAGTCAGCCAAGTGATTGCAGAATGGAGAACAGCCAGGTGATTGCAGGATGGAGAACAGCCAGGTGATTGCCAGGACAGGACACACCTCCCTGCATGCAGAGTGCAGCTCCAGCCTACGTCCCCGTACAGGGACATCAGCCGAGATACGCGACGCACGTCCGTAGGCCTACTGTTTTTTTAGTTTGTTTACCTTTTTTGATGAATTGATAAAATTGTTATTGTTATTTTTATGTCATGATTATGAACTGAATACCCAGGACCTGAATGGAAACAAGACCGCAAGGACTTTTTTCGGTGTTCCCTTTGGCTGTTGTGTTTGACTGTACCCTGTACTGATTTCATTTGTGTCTGACTGTATGCTGTACTAATTACATTTCTGCCAATAAAGTATTCAATCAATCAATCAA
>OOFJ01139373.1:6624-17755 GCA_900323375.1 Benthosema glaciale
GCACTGGTCGGGACGGTCACCGCCATGGACCCCGATGTGGTGAACGCACCTGTCAGGTACTGTACCCCAAGGACCCCCATGTGGTGAACACCCCTGTCACCTGTACAGCAGTGAGAGAACAGCTGTCAAGCTAAGTGGGTTTGGTGAAAGGGCCTTTCTGTGTGGAGTGTGATGTTCTCCTCGTGTCCCCTAGGGTAGTATAGGTACCCTAAAAAAATAAAAATAAAACAGTAATCCTGGTCTCTGTACTGCCTCCCCCTGGCCAGCCGGGGCGCCTGATAAAGGTGAAATGAACTGGTTGGAATAACGTGTTCCTTCCACTCGTTACGTCCAACCAGGGAAACTCCCCCCTGTCAGGTGAAAAGAAGCGCCTTGGACACTCATGCATTGAATGAAGCGTGAGGTCAGTCCGTTGCTCTCCCCAAGTTGGCGGAGAGTGTAGAGATAATGACACTGGGTGGAAAAAATGGGTTGCAAAAAATAATAATAATGTGAATCAGTCTTCAGTGTCCAGATGTGTGACCCATGCAGTGTTCCTCAGGTGTTCGGTACAAATGCAAATGTGTGAAAGGAGGAATGTAGATCATATGAATACTAAGACAGACACGCGGTGACGCCACACGCAGGCCCCGTTCACATTACCTACATTAAAAATGCACGAGGCTGATCTGAAAGAGTTCCAGGTGTAATAAAGTGCAACACGTTGGCAGGACTGTCGTTCACAAGCCTCCTTGGCAGCCTGGTAGCTCAGCAGCAGCCGGCGTGTTTGTGTTTGTGTGTCGCTGCATATATTTGTGCAGGATCCTGCACATATATGCTGTATACGTCAGTAGATTGGTGTGTGTGCGCGCGTGTGCAAGATAGAGAGAGAGAAATCGTTTGGCAAGGAGCTGCATATCTACTGGGCAGAGATAGCCAGCTAACAGCCTGCAATGCCCCATCAGGGCCTCCGGCATTATCACACACAAATCGGCTTGCAAATGTGTGTGTGTGTGTGTGCGCATGTGTGTTTGCTCACACATGCACAAGCATCTGTATATACAGGCATACGTAGTAAGAACATAATAATAATCGTATACACTGTACATGCGTTTGTATATTCTATAATAATGTGTGTGCGGACAATGTGGTGTGTGCGCTGCGTTCGTCCGGTCATTTGTGCTGCGTGCGTGCGTGTGTGTGTGTCTCTTGAACCTTGATATGCTCTCAATTCTGCTGTTGTCATTTTGTTATGTAATTATAGTCGTAATTTGGTGGCTTGATATTAATTAGTACAGTATTTTTTAAATGAGCAGGTAAACATTCTTATAGGTCACAAGAGTAAAAATCACACTTTCTTGTCCATCATATATACAGTATCACCACTCTGAATGGAACTCCCATCGAGTGGGTGGAGTGCTACAAATACCTTGGTTTCTGGTTGGATAAACACCTACATTTTACATGTCATATTGATTCTTAGCTTAAATTCACTTTGGGCTTCTTCTACAGATTGAAGGCTAGTTTTGCCCGTTCCTCTCACAATTTCAAAAGGATCACCTCGGATGTGTGCACGTAGCTGGCAAAAAATAGTTACTTCATGGACACAACAGAATTGTAAGTGAAACAGAGTGGATAACTCCACAGCAAACAGTTGCACAGCACCACTAGAGAGAGAACAGATATGAGAGCTGCACAGTTGTTGACTACGCTACACTATGGACTGTGTTTCAAGTGTTGAAAGCGTCACTCCTCTCCAATGAATTGTATTTGAGAACAGTACATATGATGCTGTTGACATTCTCTTTATTAATACTACAGTATTACTGTGGCTGTCATACGATGGCTGCGGGGGTGCTGTGACTGAGGAGCCTTTGTGGGAGAGAGATTTAAAAAGCTGCCGTTGCCCTCGCTGGTTTAGGTTTAGGGTTTCTGTGGGCATGAGCGAGTCAGCCAGAATGACATACGGTAGTATAGTAGAAAGAACATTGGAAAGTGGAAATGAAAAGGGTTTTCTGTTGACTTCCCGATGATGTGTTTTGATTTTGCCGGAGCGCACTATGAAATTTTAATGTCTGCTTTCTTGCTCCGGGGTGAGCAGTGAGTAACTAGCAGGGTCGCACACACTGTGACAGCTTTCCAATGAACATAAACGCACTGTAACAGATGATTATTTCTCTCTCTCTCATCATTAAATCTTTTTTACAAGTTGCTCCCTCTCAAAGTAACCTGATATCAACTCTGTCAGAACTTAGATAACCTCTTTGTTTGTCACAGTAGAAAAGAAGAAAAGAAAAAGGACTGTATTCATTAAATGTCTCGGAACTGGAATTTCACTTAAGTATTGTGCTCCTCATGCTTTACTGTCTCTCTGTGTGTGTCTCTGGTTGCAGGTTTTCCATTGATCACAGCACGGACCAGGAGAAGATCTTCCATATTGATCCCGTATCGGGTGCCATCACTCTGGGCAAGGTCTTGGATCGAGAGACTGCAGGCTGGCACAACATCACGGTGACTGCAGTGGAAGCAGGTGCACCACCTTCCATGTTCTGTAGAGCTTAATGAACAGAGGGATTACGTCCCCTGTTAATCATACTGTACTGGTCAGGCCGACATGTTAGAGCCATGCAACCTCAAAGGCTTCATTTTTATTTTTTAGTTTGATACACATTAGGCAATGGGCCCTCAGTTGATACGATCTCTGGTTTAATCTCTGGATCCTCAATTTACACTGTCTGTGAGTGTTATTTGAACTCTGAGAATGTAAAGTAGTAGACCCATGGACTTGCGGACAGTGGTGGAAAGTAACTTAGTAATTGATTCAAGTACTGTAGGCCTACTCAAGTACAATTTTGACGTATTTGTACTCTAGTTGAGTATTTCCAATACTTTTACATCTCAGAGGCAAATGCAATTATTTGAAAACATTAGACACTAGTTACTTTGCACATTTTGATTATCATTATAAAACACTAACAACTTCCAGGCTCAACATTCGGCGCAATGTGAGCTTCTGTTACTTTCAAAATATTTTTTATACATTTGAAAACCCATTTGAAATGGGACCTTCTGCATAATGAGTGTGAGTACTGTGTATTATATATTGCAATATTGATAGTTTTACTTAAGCAAATAATTTGCAGTCTACTAACTGGGTTCCTATCTGTCATTTAGATAGGGACTACCAGGCTGGAACCCCTCAAGGACCCCCTGGGGGTCCTGGTATCCTTCAGTGAGAACCAGTGTGTTGAGTCACCATCTAAGTCCTCCTCTATAGTTGTTATATTTAGTAAGATTATATTTAGTAAGAGTTTTATTCACAAATTATTAATAGTGGAATAATGGAGTTGCTGGGTGTTAGTGGCTCTCCAGTGACACACTCAGTGTGGGAGGAGGAGAGGCAGGGTCAATCCTCAAGAGAAAATAACAAAGGCGGGAACTGCAACTGCATAAAGTTGAACAGCTTGGTAGAGATAGCTGTGTAAAGCTAAAGTAACTAGCACTGAAACTCTGTTTAACAATACTAGGCTTGGCCTGTACTTTTACCTATGTGTTGACAGGTGACACTCTGGCATAGAGAGAAGTGCAGGCTGGGTTTTTATATAGAGGCAGTGCTTGATTGCAGAATGGTACTAGACAGGTGCAGAGAATTGGTGGAGAGCAGGTGAGCTGAGTGAGCCATGGAGTAGTCTGTGATGGGGGAGTGGCTATAGGAGAGCTTGAATGTGGAGGTGAGGAGTGCCGTAACAATAGTGACTCCGTCATTTTACAGCAGTACATTTTCTGCACTTCTCTCAAGACAGTTCGTGTCAGTATAAGTGCTGTGTGATTGTCGGTTAGCATTAGGCACAGTAAAACGGCTCCATTCGGTACACTTTCAGAGTTATACATTCCGTGACGTGATGTACGGTGAATTAAATCTAGCTGCACATCAGCTGAATCAAGGTTGGGATATACAGTACAGCTCCTTCACTCTCTTAGTCTAAAACAGCGATTGTCTTCGTCTTATCCCCTTCATTGAGCCTCTACTCTGAAACAATCAAAACGGATTTAGACGTGGTAGACCCACTCTGAGTCAAATACTATGCTTACGTAGGATTATTGAGGAATCACAGCTATACAACCTCAATTCAGCACTAGTCTAGTTTCATAGAGGCTCTTGGTACAGTGGACAGGGCCAAAATGTTAGAAATTCTTAAATGGTATGCTATCCCCGACAAAATGATTGATGCCATAAAAGTTCTATATACAAATACCTCATCGACCATCCTTACTCCTGACGGAGAAACACCATCATTCCCCATCCTTCTGGCATACTCCAAGGCAACACACTTGCCCCGTTTCTATGTATTAGTGTTGATTATGTTCTTCCTATGTCAGTTGATGCTATCAATGATAAGGGCTTTTCCAAATACTAATACTAATCTACTTTATTAGCAAGTCTCATGGCACTAAGATCTGGAGGCTTGGCCGATGCTGTTTCACCATAATCACCTCCAGGTCTCAAGACGTTGGAAATTAAGACATGCAAAATATGGCCCTCAAATGGAACCTAATGGACCAGTTCCAGTTGGTATCTACAGTAACTGTCAAATGGTTAGCTTTGGGATGTCCTGGAACCTCCTCAAGGACCACCACATGAAAACGAAGCAAATTCAAGCTTCAAGGCTTGAATCAGAGAAATCTCTGCAGTGATCAGTAATGTGACTGTGCTGTTGCATCTGGACAAATGTAACACATTAGAAAACAGCAATGTTAATGCATTCCAAACGCACACAACTAGTTTAGTCAGTGCCAAAGTGAGCCGCTAATAGCAAACAAAATGAAAAACAACATTTATTAAATGTAAATCTGGCAGGCAAATGTGCTCCTGCCTCCTGGCTTAAATCGTTCGATGGGGAAAATCAAGGAAAAGCCCACGCACAATTTATGGGAAAACCATTGCTTTAGCTTAGGGGGATTATTTTACTTTTAAAATTGTTCTCTCAAAAAGTAAAGTTGGCTTTGTTAAAGCAGTTAAACCACGCAGACGGCCAAATCATTGCACCTGTCGAATCGAGCATCCAAACACTTTCTGACTGGAGCTGCCAAAATAGCCAGCAGCTTCCCCGGGGCCGTTCTAGGCATGGACCAGTAGACTGCAAAATAAGGGTCACTGATTTGAAAAATAAAATGGAACAGGAACACAAATAAAATATATTATAACAACCATTCCATAATGGCGACGTAATGCAATATTCTGCTGGTGTTATTGACCTTATTCAGACCGCGGCCATCTTGCCAGCAAGGTGCTAACTAGGTGCAACTTCCCATTGACAGCCCATTCATCCAAACTGAAAAGTCCTATCTAATTCTATTAAACATGTTAAACTCACCAACATTGCAGGTCTACAGAAAGCTTGAATTAACCTCTTTCAATCTGTAAAGTTTTTGTTTCATAAAAATCCACTGTAGACATGTTATGAGCTACTTCCTGTCAAGAAATACTGTGCAAGTGATTTATTTTCAGTTTTTTAAGTCTCAGAGTTTGGGAGTGCTCGTTGGATATCACTCAACAGTCCTGTGTATCACCTGCTGTGAATTTGCACATAATTCAGGAGGCAGCAGGAGGGTGCTTTACTGATAATGAGCGCTTCCAAACTCTGACACTTAAAAAATGAATCACCTGAAAGGTATTTCTTGACAGGAAGTAGCTCATAACATGTCTACGGTGGATTTTTATGAAACAAACACTTTGCAGATAGAAAGAGGAAAATTCAAGCTTTCCTTATAGCTACAATGTTGGTGAGTTTGTTTAATATAATCAGATTGGACTTGTCTGTTTGGATGAATGTGCTGTCTATGGGAAGTTGCACCTTCTTAGCACCTTGCTGGCAAGATGGCCGTGGTCTGAATATCATCAATGGCATACGTTTTTCTGACAGAGAAAAAAACATTATTGTTTCTCACGACTTGTGAGTGGAATAGTTTTGTCATAAGTAAGAGATAAAGTGATGCAATGCAATAACTCTAGAGCTGCTGCGGCTTGACTTGAAGGTGTGTGTGCGCGTGGATGACTGTATTCTCTCCCTTTTTGCAATCTCGAAGGAGCGATTGCAGTGTTTTGGGGATTGTATGAAATGCAAACAAGATTGCATTCTGTTTTGTGAGACATGCATTTAGAGACATAATTATCAAGACAAATTACGTTCTTATGTATTCCTCTTTATGCTTGTCATGACTGTAGGCACATTTTAATATGAATTGGCCGTCACACACACACACACACACACACACACACACACACACACACACACACACACACACACACACACACACACACATCCAATATTGAGCAAAAACACAGGCCTGTACTTTACAGATAAAGCCACTCTCACTGCCATTTGAAGGAAACTTCCAGACAAGTGGAGTCATTGGTTGATTCCATTAGAATTACAGTCCTGTATAGGCCTACAGTACTTTGCTTTTCAGCAAGTTTGCAAAACTTGCTCATTGAGGGGAGAGAGAGAGAGAGAGAGAGAGAGAGAGAGAGAGAGAGAGAGAGAGAGAGAGGCAGAGAGGCAGGCAGAGAGAGTGGAGAAAAAGAGGTAGAGATGGACAAAAGAGTGAAGGAAGGCGTGTGTGGGAGAAAGAGGGGGGGTGTGAAGCAGTAAAGTAGAAGAATATTTTTGACAGAAGGCTTAATTTTCTCCATAGTGATTTTGTTATTTTATATTTTTCACAGTCGCCTCCACAAGGATGGCGACTTCATCCAAATGTTCGGTACACATGATCTCTATATTCATGTGATCGAGACAGGGAGGGGGTCCCATGCACCCGAAAGATATATTTTTCTAACCTACCTTTTTATTATCCTTAAGGTGTCTAGTTAATGAATTTTGATCTTCCCTGACACATGGGAGGCTTGTAGGTATACATGTAACCCAGTTCCATTCACCTTATATTATTATTGTCTTGAGACAACTTGTTGTGATTTGACACTTATAAAATTCACAATAAAATTGAATTGAATATTGAAGTGACAGCTAAAGGGACCTTTTGGAAAATCTTTATGGACATTTTTCCCTTGCCAAAATGTAGTCAAACCTTGAATCAATTATGTATTTACCCCACTTCCCGACAAGGTGGTATGGCAAGGTTTGGATACCTGAGGTTGTCTAGAATTAAATGGTATCTCTATATTTGGTCTATCTCTAAATTTGAGCATGACACAGTCTCAGAAAGACTGTCTTGCCAGCCAGCAATTTTGCAGGCCTCATAGCATACGGGTAATAAAACATTGAAAAAACACACTTTGGACCATTTTTGTTCTTGGGATCATCAAATCTAGAGGTCCTTACGGGTGCCAGAAATCCAACCTAGAAAAAAAAGAAACTTAGGGTTGTGCGCATGGACCCCTGGAGCTTCTAACCTCTGGCCCAATTTCAGCCAGCCTGATTTGCCTACTTTTAGCATTTAATTGAGCAGTAATGCTAATGTTCCATAAATGTTCCTGTTATGTGACTATCCATCTCCCTCAATGCCTCATGCCAAAATTAAGCAGAAAAACTGGACATTTGTCCCAGAATTATAATTAAGACCTTATGTAGATTGTTTTTTGTATTGTTAGAAATTCACTATGGCAAACAATATGCCAGATTAAACATACATACAATATTTCAAGTGGGGAACATCAACATTTGTTTACTATACATATTGAAGATTGTAAAAATATAAATGTTAGAGAAAATATATAGGATGCATGGGGGAGGAGTTGTTGTGATGCAGTTTAGGCTAATTTTATAGTTTTTTGTGCTTATTTGGGATTCTATGCACTACACATGATGGAACCAAGGGATATCTTCACATCAATCAATTCATCATGTAAAGACAAACATAAAATGGGGTAAATGGTTTCGGTCGGATGTATAGTTCAAGAGCTATGTCGATTTTTCATTCTCTTCATTGCATCAGTGGAAATTCACTATAGCAACCAATTAGGCCAGATTAAACATACTTGTGTCAATATTTGAAGTGGGGAACATCAATTCCCCACTGAATGGTGAATGATTTCTAGTTCAGGAGCTAGGTTGATTTAAAGTTTTTATCTTTCACAGCTGAAATACCAGGACGGACACAACATATGGTTAAAAAAAAAAACATATATGGGACAATAATTAGCTTGGGGAACATCAAATGCATTAACTAGACACCTTAAGGATTATAAAAAGGTAGGTTAGAAAAATATATCTTTCGGGTGCATGGGACCCTTCCTACCAGACTAGTCTTTTGGCCCATTTTTAACAAATTTGAAATTGTGTGCGCAGTGTCCGATTGCGGTGAAACTTTTGACATTGCACATATACACTATGTTGAGCAACAAATGACGCCATTTTAACATTGCTCTATTATAGCAGCACCAGGTAGTATATAGTACTCCTGCAAATGTATTCCATCAGCTACATGGCCTTGAGTGTCCACCCTGAGACTTACTTACTTACAAATGTATTCCAATCAGCACGTAAATCAGTATGTATTATCTCTATAGTCATGTGATCAAGGCGGATCCATCCAATTTTCATATTCTGTCCTGATTGGTGAATTCCGAACATTGCCGGCCCGAATGACCTGTGCTCCGATAATGCCAAATTGCCAATGCTTTTTTACTTTTATTCAAGTACAACAAAAAGCTTCCTGTGTACTGCATGGTAACTTGTCTCCTTTACTGCACTGTCACAAGCCACGGTACTCCTCGGCCTTAACTGTCTCCACTTCCCATATAAAACACATCACATAGGCCAGAGTGACATATCATTTTCCCGGACCTATAGCAAGTATGATATCACTTTGCAACATGTTTTCATTACATATATTTTATTTTACATACAGACAAGTAGGCGGAAGAATGACTGTCACCCGGAGGTGTTTGGTAGCGCAATGCAGATGAGGTTGACGGAATGGTGCGTCATAGCCATAACAGGACTTGGGGAAATCACTATCCCCGGGGGGGATTGTTGACCTTAAAGAAACTGCTCCTTTTTGAGGAGAACATCTATTATCCAGAGGATCATGAGGGGATAAACCTGGAGATCTTTCAGTTTAGTGCAGAGGATGTGAGGCTGCATGCAGTTGAAAGCTGAGGAAAAGTCCCCAAATAGCCGTAGGCTGTGGCTGCCGTCAGACTGTCAAATCTGCCAATCCACATGAGCTCGTTATCAACAGCTCTCCGCTGGTGCGGAGGATGAGGCCAAACCTCCATGTGTAGTTTTGAAGTGTTTCAACTACAGTATACTGTACGTACATTTGAGTGTTAGCTGGGATTCATTTGGCTGTACTGCTTCTATAATGAGAGACATGGAGTGCCACTGCAACGCGTCCATTAAGTTCCTGGCACTCAAAGCTATATGAAGAGCAACTCATTGACTTTACCATTTGGTCCCATTGTGGAAATTCATGAACACTTTCCTGAAATAGAAATAGCTGTCAACTGAATTGCCATTTTATTATCAAGTTAAGTCAAGTCACATTCATCAACAGTCAACATCCATTTCATACGACAAGAGCAGACTCATTGTGACACAAATTGAACACAATTACATACCTGCAAGAATTAAGGAATAAAATATATATATTTTTTCTTTTCTTTATACCGGTAACTACAGACTCCAAGCTGAGCTGAACATTTGTGAGGTTTTTAGTTTGCTTTTAAACATCAGACAACGTTGTAACAAACCTTAGATCAACTGGTATAGCATTTCACAGAGTGGGACCATAGTGACTGCACCATAACCTGATCCTGTTTATCCTGTGTATAGTGAGATCTTTGTATGAGCTAAAGGGTTCTGGTTGACATGTATGGGTCAAGCATGTCAGAAACATAGGAAGGAGCTAAACCATTGATACATTTCACTATCAAGGACCACACCACCAATGAGGACATTTAACAGATTTTATTAACGAACAGAAGAATGCATTAAACGATTAACGAGATGAATAATTAATGGACACAAAGAAGAACCACAAGCGAATAATGAACGGACACGAAGAAGAACCACGACGGGTCGTCTGGACGTCCAGCTGGTCATCGGAATAATTTAAGCCGAGGTGGGGAGCCTTTGTGGATCCCCATGCTTAGGGCCTGTAAAAGGAAGAGGTTAGAGAGGGAGTAGGATGAGAATGGGGGGATGATGAAAGCGAGAATGGAGGGAGAACCGTGTGTCTGACGGGCTTTTATATATGGGCAGAAGTGAACTGATTGGAGGTGGCTTGATATGACGTGGAGGTAGCTGCGTTCCTTGTGGTCCTGATCCTGAACTTCAGCTATGAGCTCCATTTAAAGACAATGAATCACTTTCAAATCTATTATTATTTTTCACTGGGTGCCAGTGAGGACAAGATAAAACAGCAGTAACAACAGACAGTGGCCTTGTGGTCACTGTCCGCCCTGAAACTGGGAGGCGATCTCCGGCCGGGTCATACCATAACTTCTTGCAGGTCAATAGTTCCAAAACCAAAGTCATTCAAATAGGCACCCCACACCAGATTCAAAACTCCCTCGTAACCAGCATCACCTTCTCCGGACAGGACCTCCCCCTCTCACCAGTTGTTACCAACCTGGGAGTTAAAATGGACCCTCACCTTAATTTCGAGCCCCATATTAGACATCTTTGCAAAACCTAATTTTTTTACCTCAGAAATATCTCAAAACTCCGCCCAACACTCACACTTGCTGACTCGGAGAAACTCGTCCACGCCTTCATCTCCTCCAAGTTGGATTATTGCAATGCACTTCTCATCGGGATCCCTGGCAAGAGCCTCCAAAAGCTCCAGTATATCCAAAACTGCGCTGCCAGGATCCTGATGAGAGTGCGCAAACGAGAGCACATCACACCCATCCTCCGCTCACTCCACTGGCTCCCCATCTCTTTCCGGACACAAGACAAAATATCACTGCTCACCCACCAATGCATCCACGGAAATGCCCACTCCTACCTCAAGGAATTAGGCCTAGGCTATACGTCTCTAGATCTGTTGCAAAACGGATATTTTCCTCCTGCGTTTAAAAAAAATCCCTGCCCACACATAACACAAGAGAAAATCTCTGCAGTTAGTGCAGTAGCAGGTTACATGATTTGATTTTATATTTACACTTATGAGGTACCAAAACTACGTA
>OOFJ01139391.1:8027-22158 GCA_900323375.1 Benthosema glaciale
TGTGTGTGTGTGGCGTGCGCGCATACTCAGACAGACAGCATTGATGTCAGAAGAGAATGTGTGCTCAAAGCTCTGTGTGCCTACATGAAAGAAGATCCAGACAAGTTGGTCAGAGAGTACACGGTATGTTAATGTACCTTTATTCCTCCTGGTTTACCCAATCACATTAAGTTACATTTGAAACGTACCTACGCCTGCAGCATAGTCCATGTAAGGAGTTAGCATCTCATTACCTCTGTGTACTCTGCTGACAGTATAAAGATGTTGGGACATGTGTAAGGGTTCTGGGGGAAGCTCTGGAGGGAGACACTAGTCTCTGGTGTGATGGAAATTAAGATCCTGATCTGTTTAATTACTTATAGTAACATCAAAGAATTCTATAACAAAATACTCACCATGCATGTCGCATCGTGAGCTTGTGGCTTTTTCTTTAAGTTGACCCTAACCAGATTAGCTGTTAAAGTAGCTGCTCACCATGGCTCAGTGAAAACAACTTAATATCACGATAGCATTACTGTAATGGCATGTGCTATAAGAAATATGTATGTATTGCACATCGATGAAAAGTCTGTCTTTGTGTGTTGTTGACGCAGGACGTGGATGTTGAAAGCAGTCGAACGGCCATGGCAGACACGGTGTGTGAAATCTTTGTCATTCGAAACAAAGGCGCAGCAGAGCCAAGCGACGCCCCTGTGGATGTTGGCGTCATTCTGGACGGGGTGGAAGTGTTGAACGGGCTGGGAAGTGTGCCTTTTGCTGTGACAATGTTGCTCGCTCTGTTGTATGCTCTGAACCGGAGCTACCCTCCAGAGTTCAAGTACACCTTCGAAGCTCTGCAGAAGGTCATCATGGAACTCGATGGAGGCAGACTGTCCTTCAGAGTACAAAGTCTCAAAACGTTGCTTTATACCATTAGGCACAATAACACATGCTGTGCAGCCACCCTCTAGAGCCCTCATACAGAGAGCAAGAGAGAGACGTCTGACAGTGGTGCTGAAAGAACCCTGCATAATCTGACTGATTGTTAATTACAAGCTACTAAGCTAGCCCATTTGATTGCCACTGCAAAAGTAACATTACCAAACTCCTGAGGAAATGTACAATTATAAATTGTAGGAAAAAGACTTGAGCCTAACACCTGTCCTAGTGATGTCTTTAAAGATCCTATGGAAAACAAACTACATTTAAAAGTAGCTAATAATGCTCAAAGAGTCACTCAATGACTCATTTGATTTATATCCTAAAAATGAAAGTGTTTGAGATGTCTCCACTGCTGGTACAAACAAGGGACAGTCTAATGGGAATCCATGTTGATCTTACATGTGATGTCAACTACATCAGACGTTTGACCCAATCTCTGGACTATACTCTATTGTCTTGTCTATAAAAATAAAGTTCTAAAAAAAAAGAAATTGTTCGGAGTTGCTTTCTTGGCGTCGGGAACTACCAGGGATCATGCACACTTAGGGGTCAGATTGGAGTCCCAGAAATAAGCAAAAATGTTGGTAATGTATATCAAACTGGCGGTCCTTGAAATTAAAAAGGTTGAGGACAAATTCATTAATATGCCCTGGGTCCATTTGATTTGTTTTTCGGACACCCAATATACTCTAAAATCTACAGTGTTAATGTAACTGAGAGTCGGGGTCCACTTGGTTTCATGATCCTTTCACTGTCAGAGTTACAGACCCTTATATTATATAATATTCCAAGGGCCCATGGGTCAAGTTGAGAATTACTTTTGTTTTCCAGACTGCTCTCCCCTGTTAAAAGAAGGAAGAAAAATATGGACATGTTTTGTTTTTAACTGGTGTTTCTGTGAGTTCACCAGCACATGCAACTACTGTACTACGTTACACATTGCTGTCTTTTCGTGAATTAACATCATTGCTGTTTTTTCGTAAATTAACGCCCTGCTTGATCTCACTCCAACTGCACTGACAAGTACATGTTCAGAGCAGTGGTGCTGAGAGATAAGTAAAATACTGCCCAGCTAGTCAGTGGTTCTCAAGCTAGTCAGTGGTTCTCAACCTGTGGGTCTCCAGATGACAGTAAAGGGACAATGTAAGAAAGGAAGAAAAACGCATTGTGACACTGTGAGCTTGTAGATTGGGTATTTGGCTAACATTATTTTCATTATTGGTAATTTGGTATCGTTTTTGTAAGGCATTTCTTGAAGTTATTTGTCATATCTGACCTGTGCAATATTCGTTTGGCTCAGGAAAAGCGTGGCCGCTTTTTAACTGGAAGGTTTCCGTGTTCTGGGAGCACCCTGAGTTACTGTGGAAGTGTCCTTGAGCAAGATACAACCCCTAATTGCAACCGACGAACAGGTTGGTGCCTTGCATGCATTGGGGTATGAATGTGTGTGTGTGAATGGGTGAATGTAATACACAAACTATGCGAAGCGCCTTGGATAAAGGCACAATTTAAATGCACCATATACCCTTATCACTTAGCCTCTTTCTGTATCAATCTTTCTGTATCAATCATTTAGCTTGGGACTGCCTGGAACCCCCCCTGAGGTTGAGAACCACTGATTTAGGGTACTCGTGTGAGAGCAGCAGAGGATAAACGTACTGTTAAAAAGTCTTTGCATAGCATTGACATTTATTACATCATTATTACATTACTCTTTTTGCCATTTGTTCTAATGGTGAACTTGCTCAATGAGGCTTTTCCCAAGTACACAGAAACATAATGAGCTCCAACGCTTAAGCACAACAACACCCATTTTCAACTTTATCTTCTTACAGTATAACTAGTCCTCTACTCGTGCTATAAGGTGGGACTGTCCACAGCCATCCCTTGAGACAGTAGACTGAAATGATGCCGTACAATTTTATAAAGGTTGAAAATTGAATTATTGGTCCATTAACGCAGGAGAGGTCTCTTGACATAAATTGTCACTACAATCTGTACCCAGACAATCCTACATTGTGGGTTATTTCCTCTAAAACAGAATAATTTGGTGGTTGTATGAAAACATGGAACTCGCCTTGTTCCAGTATCATGTGTCATGCCAGTACATTTCATGGCCTATTTTACATTCCTTAAAAATATTTACAATAATTATAATTGGTAAATGGTGCATTATATAGCACCTTTATCCAAGGCGCTTTACATAGTACATTACATTCACACACACACATTCATTGCGGCTGAAGCCATGCAAGGTAAAGGTAGTAGGTACCAACCAGCACATCGGGAGCAATTTGGAGTTCAGTGTCTTGTCCAAGGACACTTCGACATGTAGACAGGAGGGATTCGAACTGCCGACACACGGATCATTGGACAACCTGCTCTACCTCTTGAGCCCTAATGACATGTCCCTGTTAGGGACAGGGAGATTGTGGTATTACTGGTTTACGCTTCCTAAATAGTAATAAGGGCTGTTTATCCAATAAGTGCAATGGCTCTGCAATTCAGGCAGAGGACAGTGTGTCCACAGAGTTTACAAAAAGTACTACACAAGTTAATTTCATTATGCCAAAACAGTAAACACTGATAGAGTATTCTCTCCTTTCACAGATCAGTGTATATGGGGCCTGGACCATTACATTTCAGGCAATGGTTCATTCAGTCCACATGGAATCACCACTCACTGTAATACACAGCTGATCTTTGAGTCAGTTCTCTTTTGGGGCTGTGTCCATGAAAAGTGTTTTTTTGAGTTGCCAACGCCTTTCTGCCTTTAGTAAGGGAATTACATATTTTTATCTTAGAATAAATTCCTTACCAAATCATGTCTTCACCAATGTGTTTGCTAAGGTGTCTAGTAATACATCTCACAAAGACTGAATTCAGTGTCCCTGCTTAGGGGAATCTGTGACAGCTGCTGAAAGTTGGGGTACCCTTAATTTATGCAGGTAAACATTTCAAGTTAGCATGTGAGGGGTCAAACTAGGGTTTTTTCATGATCCTGACATATCGTCCCATAGCGCCCCTCAAAGCGCAGGCCAGTACTGTCATGTCTGTCCGGGAGAGCTCTGATAGCCCCTTATCTCTTACAAACAGATTTTTTTTTAATAGTCGTGTGTGTGTGTTAGAGGCGAAGGGAGAGCAGAGATCAACAACAACGGATCATTATGCTGACTGACATAAACACACTAGCACTTCAAGTAATAACACTTGTGTGTGTTAATCCGACAGATTCTGACGTTAGTATATTATTTTTTACAGGCAAGCGTAACATAGTCACAGCCAAGCGTCACAGGCAAGCATTACACTACAGGCAAGCATAACAGCGTGACACAATTCCTGATGGTTTTCATAGTAACTGCGACCTGCAGTCGCAATTAAACAGAGCTGGTCTCACCTTTACAAACACATTGGTGAAGAAACTTTATAAAAAGGAATAAATAAAGGAATTTTATTCACAGATTCAACATTTTTCGGATAACATTCCCTGACTACTTGCATTTCTATGGCTGCAGTGCCAAGCATCACGTTTCAGAGCTCTTGACGGAAAGGCCTTTTGATTAAAGACTTTGAATCATTACCACAACGTTGAGAAGTCCATGTTTAGCATCGTTTTAGCTGAGCTAATGATGCAGATGACCGAACGCTTGAGCTCCGCAGCGATTGCTATGTTCAAACTTTGAACGCAGGCATTAATAAAGGCTTGTTGCGAGCTCTGTGGACACGATATGCACCACCAAACACTTTCCATGGACACAGCCCCTTTCAGTGGTTACAAAACAAAATAATAGTAAACAAGCTCTTGACTGAGATTCCGTTTGTTCATTGTGTGTCTTTTCGTAATTCACCTTTCTCCCTTATGTGTCTCGCACAAATATAATCAGAACGGAGTTGACACACTGCTCAGCTCACTGCTCTTCCAACCAAGGGAGCAGAGCTCTGGACCAGAGCTGAGTTCTGAGTCTGACAGGAGGCCCAGTAGGGTCCAGCAGAGTGCTGCTGCTGGGACGAGATGGACCTCTGAGCTGGGTCGGACGAGGAGCTTTGGGACAAGAGAGGCTGATTATATCCGTGACCGGGGAGAGGAAAGGCCGGGGGAGTTGGAGCCAACGTGTAGGGTGAAGACGGGGCACTTATTAGACCTCCACAGGGGTCACGTTGATGGCATCTGTTGAAGAAAGGCTTGTTGAATGTTTGAGTGGTCTGCATAGTTTCTTTCACGTTTGAGCAGGGATTTTTTTTAATTGTTTTTTATTTTTAGATTTAACCAACAAATTCTAATGTAGATTGACTAAATCAATTATTCTGATTAACCATTTCCCTGTTTATAACTATCTATGTGCTTACAACTTTTGATGCTATTTCTTTATTTTTTATTTTTATTTGATCAAACTTGATTTTAAAAAAAATCCTAATTGATTATTTGATTAACTGTTGCACCCCTAGATGTGTTGTGTCTACATGATTGACCACAATGTTCTACGTATGAATACATATTGTCAAAATAATGGGAACTTATTTGGGAGGACAGACTGCTGAAGGAGTATAGCAATACTTCAATCTTCTGGTAAATTCATTCTGCATGTTCATCTAATTTGCTCCATACAGTTACAATACAGTTATATTGTTTAGACTGCAGGCTAGGTTCTTGGTTTACCAGTGATCCTAGTTTACTAAGGCGCTACGCTAGCCTGGCTCAGCCCTGTAATCGCTAGCCACGTCCATTAAAGAATATATGTTCTCTGAAACTAAATGAACATTCAGACTGGGTTTCAGGGTAACACCGACTACATTGTCTCTCTGCAAGTCTGCATTTGATGTTTACCTTGCTTACCTTTCTTATTGTAAATCGCTGCATAAAGAGCGTCTGCTAAATTATGCCTAAATTGTAAACTAAAATGTCATGCTGCAAAGAGTTGTATGCAGCATTTTAAAAAGCGCCAGCAACCATACATTTTTCCAGGTTTTGTTTTTTTGTTTTCACATCACTTTAACCATGCAACGTGTCGCTCGACACTTGCTTGTCGCTCAAAGCATGAATTGATCTTTACTCTCTCTGTTCTTCCAAATGGCATGAATGTCACTGACCTCTCCTGATGTCTCTTTTTGCCACGGTTGAGACAGCCCACCACGCAGCATGTGATGAAGGCCATGGACATGAGCAGGATGATGGCAGAGCTCACAATGGATGCCACCACAGCCACACGGAAACCATAGTCTTCATGAATGGATAATGCTGGAGAGAGTGAGAGAGACAGGCAAAGAGAGAGAGACAGACAAGCGAGAGAAGAGAGACCGAAAGAGATAGCGACAAAGAGACATTGCGAGAGAGCGAAAAAGAGAGCGCAAGAGATTAAGACAGATTTAGTAGAGGAACTGGCTAAAATATCTATGCACTTCATTTAGGAGAGAATAGCTCAACAGTTTTTGGCTAATATGACCACCACGAACAACATGGGAACTATGGCTAATTCTCTATCCGGGACGAAATACCGGAAAATGACCACACCCTTTTAAAATGGCCGCTAGTTAAAAAATGGCTCGAACTTCTAAACCGTTGGAGCTACATATTTTCTGAGGTGCTCAAAATGTTCAGAATACTCATATTTGTTGAATCCATGCTCGAGCCAGCAACACTCTGGGTCATCAATAGTGGCCAAATCCAATATGGCTGCCAGTCCGCCATCTGAAAAAGGTTTTTTCTAGAACCTTTGAACCAGATGAGCTATGAATGCAAACTTTGTGTCTAAATCATGTTTTTTGACAATTAGAAACATGTTGGAATGCCTATCTTTATGACTGGGTGTGGCTGAACCTACATTTTTTGCATATCTCAAAGATGGCGACTATATGAAAAATTGTTTTACATAGGCCTACCGTAATTTCATATGTCTGATTAAATCCATCTAGAGCACTCTGATTTGCTTATTAGATATTCAGTATGGCCTATATAAAAATGTTATGGAAGATTAATCCAGATTTGAGTGTAGACTTGTTGAAATAAGTTAGAAACAACCTGTATACAGAGGTCATTTGAAACAATAGAATAAGAGCATAATAATAATAAGAGTTTTTGGCCTAACTTATTTATAGTTTTAGTCATGGCGCCAAGAGACCTTCTTGTAAGTTGGGACATGATACACGTGTGTACCAATTTTCGTGGATGTACGTGAAACCGTATTGTGGGGCTTGAGGCACAAAGTTTTCTAGGGGGCGCTATTGCAGCATTAGGCCACGCCCCTTTTTGAAAATATGAAAATACGTAATTTTACGCCACTGGTGACGTGTGTGCCAAGTTTTGCGACTTTTCGAGTAAGTTATGCGGCTCAAAAATGCAATTTATTCGGGGGAAAGAAACAAACAATAATAATCGTTGCGATTTCAATAGGGCCTCACACTGTGCAGTGCTGCTCGGGCCCTAATAATTTGGTGCCGGTAACAAACAAGAAACATTGTCATTTGGTTCCACTGTAAAATACAGAAGAATCATTATGGACTGTGGTAAAGTTTATTTTAAGTTTTTTGAGGGGCTATATACAGGATTAATGTTTGTTTTTCAACCATGTTTGTTTTAAAAACGTCATTGACAATGAAGAGAAATTAGTTTTGTCACTTAACACAAACATTGTTGTAATCGATGTTGTAAGATGATGAAGAGCGACCTCACTTCACACAGAGGTGATTTTTGGTTTATAAATCCAGCTGTGGAAAGATTTCATTTTTCTGTTACTACCCACCTGATGTCATGCAGGAGTTCCAACTTCTCGTACTAAATAGCTGCTACCTTGCATGTCATCTTCAAACAAGGACTGAAGCCTACAATGTACATGTCAGCGAGTGTGTCCCACTCCCATCCATCAAAGAGGATGACACCATCTCTCACCATGCAACAGCTCAAGAGACACATCAGAGGTTGGCGTTTCCTATTGGGCTCAAGCTCCTTCCAGGAGAAGGTCCATGGACCCTGGATTGAATTTGCTTGTGACCACCGTACAGCCCTCCATTTTAAGCAAAGGCTGAATCGGGCTGAATGACCAGCGCACCCTCTTGGAAGAAGCTGTGCAGGTGTAGAAGGTGTTCAGCTAGATGTTGGTCTCTGATGTTGAAGTAGTCTAGCTGGGCATAGGACAGGCTAGCACCCCTAATAAAAACCAAAACTGTAAAATGAGGCAAAATTAGGTTGCAAGCTTTATGAAAGCTTGAGAACTAATCTGTCATATCAGTTTTACAAGTAAAAAAAAAGAGGGTGAAATATGCATAGTTCCCATCGTGTTATTGGTGGTAAGGAGATCAAGGCAGGAATGAACATTTAGAAGCTTGTTCCACAAACAGTTACAGCATAGGGTTTGTCTTAGCTTATTTACAAATGGCACAACCGTAGGGTAGCTTATTTACAGGCTGTACAGTCGTACAAACAAGGGGTCTATAGATAGATAGATAGATAGATAGAGTGTAGGGCATTGTTCATAAGGTGCAACATTGTTCAAGGTGCACATTATCCGCGGGTGGTTCTGAAGATTAAAGTCCAAGTCAACTAGTCCCTGATATAAAGAAGGTCTAAACACAAGAGTGACAATATTATAATATTATTTTGGGAGCTGTATTTTTTTGGACCCTGCACCCGTTGCAATTTGTGGATGTGCGTGTGCGTCCACCTATTGAACCATGTAATAACTATTTATTTACCCACAACGTATGTGAAAAATACCTGGATATAGTACATATCCAGGTATTTTCCAGGAACATTCCTCAATTATTTTCCTGCAAGGGAGAAATTAATTCATTATGGATAATAAGTAAAACAAACAAACAATTAAATGGCATTGCCAAATGCACATTTTATTTTACCACTTCGTTTTTTAACTGCACCTTCAAAACTCAGTTCATTGTACCTTCAAAAATGTTCCAAACCAACCAGAAGTCACCTGAACAAAATTAAATAAATTATAGAATTTATTTCATTCACAACAAATCCACAACAAATCCACATCAAAATACAAACAGTAGTACAGTAGATCACTCAAAATCAAGTCAAAAACTAATTTTAAAGTGCATATTCTTTATGTTATAAAGTTATTTTCCAAAAACTGATGAGGTAGTACAATGAATGAATGTGCATGTGCAGTAGGGTGTTTGTCTTCTCTCTTCTCTACCCCCCATATTTTAACAAAGTGCTTAGTCAGGGAAAATTATCAGAATAATGTCATCTGTCAATCTGGGAATACATTTCTTACCAAGACATTTCTTCACCAATGTGTTTGTAAAGGTGTCTACTAACATATCCCACATGGGTTACTATTCAACCACCCTAGGGGACCTTTTGACAGCTGCTGAAAGTAGGGTTAACCATCAACAAGGCAACATGTTCTAAATTTCATTATACTTTAAGTAGCATGACACATTAGTTTTGCATTAGCTTTGCACAAAAAAACACTCCTTGGGCTCAACACTCAACACTCCTTGGGCTCATCACAAATGTAATAAGGTCAGCACATTTGGGTAAATGGCTATAGCCAAAGACCAACTTCATCATCACCAAGCAAGCTGACTTGACTATGATGGAGTTTTCAGCGTACTTGATAATGAATCTGTTGGCGTGGTGACTAACAGTCGTTTGTGTATAAGATAAACAAGAAGGCAGACAATACACAACCCTAAGGTGAGCCGGTAGAAGATGTTAGTACGCTGGATAAAATGCCATTGACTTTTACCTGTTGTGATCCATTTGTGAGAAAGCCATGGATCCAGCTACAAGACTCGCATCTAAACAGAATAAATGTAAAAGTTTGTCCGCCAGAACATGAGGCTGTATTGTATTAAAAGCTGATGAAAAGTCTACGAAGAGCAGCATGGCATGCTTCTTACTACCTTCAAAATGTTTGTAGAGAAGGTTAAGTCAAGTATGAGGCACTGACTTTGCACACCTCTCCTGGTTCTATATCTGGAAACTGAAAGGGGTCTAACAAACTCAGTTTTAACCAAGACCTCCGTTTAACCAGCTTTTCAAATTGAGCTCAGAGACTTGCCTTCTATTATGTTCTGAGGACGTAAGGGAGGACAGTGATTCAGTCAGGGTTAATCACGTGCCGTTGGACGACGACATGTGGGCGTGTCTACAGTCCACATGACAGGTGCGTCGTGCACTACTCGCGCAGCCATTGGCTAAACAAAACTTTTGCGCGTTTTAAATCTAAACGCAACCGTTTAAAAGCTGAAGCGCAAGCGGCACTGTTCATTCTGAATAGCAGAGTCGAACGGAGTGCATCTTCCAGAGATTATCAACAGACAACACAACCTGCAACCGTTACCGATCATCAACCGCCGCATCCAGCGTCGATCTCAACCTTACAGCCAACTTCATGGGTCAGTGCTACGGAAAGCCACGGCGCACGGACAAGGAGTGCACTCCTCTGATGTGTTGTGGGGAGGACATTCACCATAGCTTGCGGCAGAGAGAACTGAGAGAGTTCAGGCCCAGCGTGGACTTTTTGCAACGACATCCAGAAATCACCGGCGACCTGCGGATGCTTCTGGTGGACTGGCTGGTGGTGGTCAGCGTGGAGCACCGGCTGTGTGACGAGACCCTGCATTTGGCCGTTGGCTACCTGGACCGCTACCTCTCCCTCACAAAGGGTGTGAAGGGGAGCGAGCTACCGCTGGTGGGCACTGCTGCCTTAATGCTTGCTTCGGCGAAATATGAGATGATCGGCCCGGAAAACCTTCGCCGGCTTCTGCACATCACAGACGATGACAACCTGATGGAGATGGAGATCAACATCCTCGAGGCGTTGGACTTTCAGTTGTCCGAGCAGACCATACACCACTTCCTGAAGCAGTACATGACCATTCAGCCTGTCTTCTCCGAGACAGAGAGCCTTGCCCGGTATGTGTCAGACCTGAGCCTGATGGCAGTGGATCCCTTCGTCCAGTATGCCCCCTCTGTAGTGGCGGCTGCAGCCTACTGCCTGGCCAACTACAGCATCAACACACGTCTATGGCCTGCCTCATTGGAATCCTACACTGGCTACACCTTGGCTGAGTTGGCACCCTGCCTGAATGAGCTCCACAAACTTTACAAGACCGCAAAGACGCTCCCTTGGAAGGCGATCAATGGAAAGTACAACAGCTCGATGTATGACTATGTGTCGCAGAAGAGTGCACCTGTTGCGATCCCCCTTTTTTCTTTTACTCAACTGGACGATGACGACTTATTCACACTGAGTCCGATTGATTTGAACTGTTCCCGAATGTCACATTGTTCTTGAGTCCTCCGCACTTGAGTACACTTCATTGATTCAACTGTTGTGGCAGCGTGGCATTATTGCGTGGCAGCATTATGGCTATATGGACCAGAGCTAACTTTAGCTCTGGTCCATATAGCCATAAGACAGTGATCAGCCTTAGCAGTGGAGCTATGGACCAGAGCTAACTGTGCATCTGCCCCTAGACTAGCGGTAGACGATTTGAACAGGCAGCTATGTTTACATATTGATGTGTGATGATGATGATGATGCATGTGATGATGATGATCACACTGGTGTGATTTTATTGTATTAGTATGACTATTATTGTTTTATTCAATATCATTAATATCTGTGATTATTGTCTTATATAAATGTATATTAGTATTGTTATTACACTGTAAAAATTTTGTTATATGCTATATATATACCCACATACACACACACACACACACACATTGTATTCTTATTACACTGTAAATACTTTTGTTTTGTTTGTATATATTGGTGAATAAAATAAACCCAGTTCAGTGAACTTGCCAGACTAGACAGTAAATCAAATCTCGAATGTTTATTCAACTCCACCCTTAAGGGTACATTTGCACATATATGACCCAGAGGGTTTGTTACACAATTAACACACATGGATAAATTGAGGTATCTATATTGTGTTTACATATACAGGTGCAGCATAGCAATCACGTTATTGTGATTTACTAGACTAGAATACACAATAGATTATTTTCTGAGGATTTCAGCTACTGTAAAGAAAATATGTATGGTTTTTAACAGTGCCCTGCTAAGCTAATTAATTTCATCATATTTAAAGCATGAAAATGATAGCATTATACATTATATATGTTCTGCAATTTTCATGCTTCAATTCCGATTAATTGAAAATAGAAGACCCTGATGTAATCTATAGTGGTTCCCAAATGGGGTCCGGGGACCCCCAGAGGTCCTTGAGGTATTTCCAGGGGGTTCCATTATAAATTGGGGTCCCAGAGATAGAAATGCCATTGAATGGGGGTCCGCAGGCTAATTAGTGTCAATTTGGGGGTCCTTGACATGAAAAGGTTTGCGAACCACTCATCTAAAGTACTAAATATAATACACTATAATTACAATATAAGACACTATAATATTATGTCAGAAGCCAGTATGTTACCATTATTATCCACCAGGCGGTGCTGCAACGCTTCTTTGTTGCCAAATATGTTTGGCTGGCCCACTTGACTTGACAAAGCACAGATAATCTACACAAACTTTAGGTGTGTCATTGTTTTAGTATTCCCCAATTTACACATTCTGGACCTAGACCTCTAGTTTGACCAACTCCATTTGACAAGATGTTTATCCATTATCCATGAAACCAAAATCTAAGCAAATGGTATGTTTGTTATTAGGAATGATTCAGCCCAATATTGTCCGTCCATATACTGTAGGCCGGAGGCTACTGTAGTTATTAATCAGTCATCCATCCACCCCTTCCTTGATCAATGCTCCATCCATCCACTGTATTGAATTGAATCATATAGATATGACAGTGAAATCTTAATCCAAAGTAGACATATGTAAGCCTAGGTACTGTATCGATGTTATCTTATCTTATGTCATAAGGAAGAACGACCGGTCGAAAATCATGTATGAGATTGGAGGTAACAAGACAACTCACCCTTTTCCACCTGGGTGAGTTGTCTTGAGGAAAGTAGACAACTCACCTGTGCTTGAAGTGTACTGTAATTCTGTAAACTGTTAATACTTCAATCAATCAATCCTAAATGGGACACATTACAGAAGCCAAGGTTTATATATTTAATTTATTCATATTGTCCTGTTAAAAAAAGCACATTCTCCATTATGTACAATAGAAAAACTTTATGGACATGCTTGACCTAGTGTGTGAGCAGATGTTACAATTGATTAAGCCTACACTATTTACAAATCAAATAAACAAAAAAACCCCAAAGAAACAGCCAAGCAACATGTATATAAAAACAAAAGTTGCCTCTCAAGAGATGTCATCCATCATTGGCCAGCAATGCCCAACATCACAATGTCATTTAAAAATAATAAACAGCAACAAAAAAGGAGAATGTGTTCGTTGGGTCTTGAAATATGTACTATTGTAACCCGAGATCATTACCTTCACTAAAGAGCAGAATAGAAGAGAGAACGGATAACGCTGCTTTTAAGCAATGCCTGAAATTTCTAAAATATTAAACTCAGTGTGATGAGACTTGACAGACAAAACACAGACAGAGGTCTCACTCATAACCATATACTGTACATATGCCTCATTCCTAACCTCACCATCACCAGGCTTTCCACCTCAGGGGAAAGCCTGGTCTGTGTACCAAAATCGCAGTGTTAACCGGTCCGGAGCTGATGGTAATTTACGTCATGTAGTCAGATTTGTAGTCATCATGCAGGAAACCTCAAGACGGAATAAGAATTCCTCTATTCTTAAATTAATACTGATTCCGCCTTGAGGTTTCCTGCCTGCCGACTACAAATATTGACTACAACGTGGCGTATTTTACCATCCGCTTCAGACCGGTTCACACACCCGAAAGGGAATGCTGCCCCCAGTCTACCTCATTCCTGACTTGTCGGCAACATATTTCCAATTAAAAGCAGCCAAACTGTAATGTGTAAGGCCACACTGGGACAAAGTCCACTTAAAAAGGCCACAAAGTAACTGGGTTGTCAGGAAATCTTGTCAAGCTCACCTTAAAGGCTATTGTAATACACACAGCAGCAGTTTAAACTTACGGTAATAATATTAATTTGCATATTTACTGTCTTGATATACTGTATTACCACTTCTACCAATGACTGACAGTGAGGCCGTAGTTCGACGCCTGGACCGAAGTAATATGTCCAGGCATCTAAAGTAATATGAATACTATAAAATCAATAAATCAATAGCCTAAAGAGAAAATAAATTGTATTTCCATTACAGTAGG
>OOFJ01139392.1:0-16515 GCA_900323375.1 Benthosema glaciale
AGAATAGCAGCTCCGTCTTGTCTGGGTTCAGTTTGAGGTGGTTGGTATGACACAGATTTGCTATGACACTATGTATGCCATATAGTAGTCCAACTAGTACTAGTGGTTCTCAAAGTTTTTAGCCTGACACAATTATCATTTCGTTTCACTTCATTATTCAGACTGAAATCCCTCCCCATGACAGCATTTTATGGGATGGGCGTTCTCAAAACGGCAGTCTTCAGCGATTGGTTCATACCAACCAATCAGAATAGAGGAAAGCAGACAACGTTGTTGTCAATCATGTGGCTAATGGGCTAACCCGGTTGCTAACCAAACAACACAGCCAACGTGCGCTACTAACATGTAAACAAAAGCGGTAAAATATGTCGGATGTTGATGTTTACAAAACCTGCCACTTCTTTAAAGAAACTATTTATCATAGGTCTATTTAATAGCCAGATTGATTACCGCGATGGGGGGCCCCCATGTTTGTTGTTTGACACTGTTGAGTGACAGGGCTGATGGCCAATCAGCTGCACCGATCGAATTTTTTTAAGGTGGTATTTTTAAGGTGGTGATTCAGGGCTGGAGCCAGGCTACAAAGTTTTAGTATCAAGGATCAATTCTGTACTGTGTGTCGTAGGCTCAATATGTCAGTGTGTCACCTTGGCGAGCGCTTTTATCAGTGCTGGATCTTCTCGCAGAGCCTTTCACACACAGCGAACAAAACCTCTGCGATCAAAGCCCGATCTTGCGTCAGATCGGGGGTTTTGTCGAGGAGCGCCAAAAGTGCTGACATCATAATCGGAGCAAATATCGTGCAGTGTGTACAAGACATTACCCCAATCCAACCGTTCATGCCGAATGCCAAGCAGGGTGGCACTGGGTCCCGTTTTCAAAGTATTTGGTATGACCCCCGGCCAGGGGATGATCAAACCTCAAACTCCCAATCTCAGGAAGGCCACCGAGTAGGTTTCTCTTGATATGCCGCTAGGCTACCGTTAAAAGATGAAATGCAACGTACCATGTTGGTGGCTGCAGATTCGGGCTGCATCCAGCTCTTGAGGTTGTCCAAGGCGCAGTAGATGTCATTTGCCACGATGTCAAGCTCTGACAGCACCGCCTCGAATTTGTGCTGACGGGTCAAAAGGGTGCAATGACACAAGAAAGGGATGGGGGGGGGGATTATTCATTAATGTTTGAGCCACACTCTTAATAATCTTTTTTTGTACCCTCTGCAGACATAGGGGCATTTGTCCCGTTCTGCTTCTGAGTGTAGTGTTGGGTTTTAATGTCACATTGCAGGGCAGTGGTTTTAGAACCTTTTGTGTCCAACGCACACCAAAGGTCAAATCTGAAGGCACTCATATCTGTGCAAAATAGTGTCTTTACACAATGCCTCATTATTGCAAAACCAGGAATGTATCATATTGAATTTTTTTCCTGTAGAATCCATTTCTGCGATGTACATTTTTGTATTTTGCATAATTAATTTGCTAATTAGCTAATTATGCACAATACAAAAATGTACGTCGCCGAAATGGATTCTACAGGAAAAAATACATAAGAATCAACTGAGAAAAGTTTGGCACACGCTTTTATCGAATAGTTATAGGTTTAGCCCTGTCTATTGGTGTCTGGTGATGCTGGAGTGGTTAAAAGTGAGTTGCGAATCCTACTTTGGGTCTATATTACTATAAAATATACTAAATTCTTTCCCCCTGCTATGTTTGATGAAGAGGAGCGCTTGTTGCATCATCCATTGGCAACCCGGGGTGGAAGGAATAGTTCATCAAGTGAATCGAAACGAGCACATTTGGGTAGGGCAGGGCAACTAACAGACCACCCCAATCTCTAACAAACTTGATCTTGTATTTTTGTGATAATTAATTGTGATGATTCATTTTAATAATTGTTGTGCAATGGTGGTGTGCAAACTCTAGGTTGCAGATCTGCTATTTTCATGTTTTAAGGGGAAACAATAAACTATGTTTATTACCGTAATCTTAGTCTAGGCCAGTGGTTCCCAAACTGTGTATGCGTTAAATATATTAACATATTATGCCAATATATGGCAAGAATATACAGAATATATATACTATGCTGCATATATATGCCATAACCAGGTTCATATATGTGGATACATAGGAAATATACTGTATGTCTCTAGTTTATGCAACTTATATTTTCATGTGGGGCTACACTGGGTCTGTTCCCACCTTGTGCAGGTCTTTGTGCAGAGCCTCTAGGAGCTGCTCCTCGTTCTCTTTGATCAGAGACAGCAGGTTCTGCAGCTGCGTCCGGCGGAACTCTTCCGTCTCCGTGAGCCGAGAGCGAAAGGCAGTCCGCAACCTGTCCATCATCTCACCCTGGGACTCCATCTTTAAACCTGATCACACACACACACACACACACACACAGTATACCAATCATCTTTAAACCAGATGATACATGCACAATACAGTATACCAATCATTTTAACCTCCCTAACATTTTAGTCTAGTTTTCATGCGTTTGTTTTCTCCAGTGAAATGTAGTCGACGAACTGGACTATAAAAAAGAAATGGGACCCAATGCCTCTCTGCTCACTACTCAGCATCAAGGATTGTTGGTGGGGTAAGTCCCTGCGACATACTAGTGTCATGTCACCAGGTGGGGATGTACTTAAAGTCACCTCACACTGACAGGAGATATAGGGCTCCATTTTCGTCACACGCTAAACCCCTTATCCCTAAACTTCCTTGCCTTTTTTTTTTACTATTTTGAAAACATTTTTGAATAGTTAAAATGGCCAGCCTACAAGCTCACAACGTGTCAATGTAGATTGGCTAGTTGAACTATTCAAAAATGTTTTTCAAAATAGTAAAAAAGGCAAAGAAGTTTAGGGATAAGGGGTTTAGCGTGTGACGAAAATGGAGCCCATAGGCTATGCGCCACATAGCTTGGGGAACTAACGATGCGACTTAACTACCACGTAAGAGTAGAGTTAAAAGACACCTGGTTCCCCAGCCGGCGGAATCTGGTGTTTTGCTCTGAAAATAGCAGATCTACAGTACAAGCTCACAGCGCATCAAGATCGGCAATTTTCAACATGCAACCAAGTGTAAAGACTATGACTAAACCAAGTCAAAAATTAGCTGTCAAAATGAAAATTGACACTGGGTATGACCCAGGCTGGAATCGAACCCCTGACCTCCCAGACTCAGGGCTCAGGGCAGACACACTCAACTAAGGACACTGAGCTGCTAAACTAAAATTATGATGATGTACACAACGCAACAAAGGCTCCATAATATTTGAATCTGATGATCCACACAGGCAGAGAGAGAGAGAGAGAGAGAGAGAGAGAGAGAGAGAGAGAGAGAGAGAGAGAGAGAGACACACACAGACAGACAGACAGACAGACAGACAGACAGACAGACAGACAGACAGACAGACAGACAGACAAATAATAAGAGTGGGAACCTCGTAAAATTTGCTATTTTGTGCAAAATAAAAAGATTTGAAAAATGGCCGTAGTAATGTAAGGTATAGGCTACATTATGTGAACATGCACAGTACATTATTGTCAGACTTATATACCCTTAAACTTCTTGTTTAGTTTATGTCCAAAGGTATTGAATTTAAATACGGTTTTGTAGCAATTTGAAGCAATTGTAGAAATAAATATACATTAAAATGTCAAATGTTCAATAGTGTTCTATCATGTGTAGCAGGCTACTTTACATTGACATTTTTTGTTTAAACAAATCACACATTTTATGTGGAGGTGCTGCCCATTCTTCCTTGGTGCCCAATCTCTTCCTGTTCCTTACTGTAGAGTTTGGGCACCTTACACACACGCTGTTGAGCAATGCTTATCGATAAGCTGACAGGCAGATCAATAATACATAAATAAAAAGTATTTTTCTGCTGTCGTGTAACTTTCCCTAAACGCTGCCTTGTTACGACTCGAGTTATGATGAACGCTGCTCGCTGCTTCGTTTAATTTTCTCCCAGCACTTCTGTTAAAACACCAGTGTAATGTAATGCAAACAAATTAAACAGCAAATTGTGAAACACGTCCCGTTCATAGAAATGATAAAACTGGAGAATTGACGTTGAAGCGCACGTACCACGCCGAACGATCGTAAAGTAGATGGCAAGGTGTTAATTCTTCTCCACTCCACTGTGTGTGTGTGTGTGTGTGTGTGTGTGTGTGTGTGTGAGAATCCAGTGAATTTTGTAGCAATTTGAAGCAATTGTAGAAATAATATACCTTAAATGTCAAATGTTCAATAGTGTTCTATCATGTGTAGGCTACTTTACATTGACATATTTGTTTAAACAAAACAAATTGCTACAAATTGAATTGAATCAAATCAGCAACGTGTGGAGCATTAGAAGTAGGACTGTACCTGTACCTGTGTGTGGTGGTGGTGGTGGTGTTGTTGTTGTTGTTGTTGTTGTTGTGTGATCCGCCGCCACAATGGAACAGAACAGGGAAATAAATTAATGTCAGTAAAGTCAAGAAGCCTTTTATTAGAGCCAGCCTAGCTCCTCCTCGCTGCTGGCGCTCTTCAGGAACACTGACTGACTGAATGGTAATGGAATGGAAAGCATCCATGCACTGTCTAGTCTGCAGCCTACTGACTGATCCGGTCCGGTTGGCCTGCGGGCGGATACGGAAACGACTGCAGGAGGCGGACTTTTCGTGCGTGCGTTCGTGCGCGTGACCGTTGGACCTTGCCTATGTAAACAGAGATGCTACATCTAAACAGACACTAAACCTGAGCTTTTATGTACTATATAGTCTTGAGGAAAAATGCTGCTATTTGTCCCCAACATGTACATAACAATGCAATGTGACATAACTCTGTTTACAAAATGATGTAGGCTACCCCTCCAACTGTATATACTTTCCCCATTTTGAACAGTTTTTATGAATTGTATTTGTGACACATGCTTTGGCAATGTAAACGTTTGTTTTCTCGTGCCAATAAAGCTCCTTTGAATTGAATTGTATAGGCTACAATGATTTGAGTTTGAATGAATGCGTTAAAACGGACAGGGAAGGGAAGGGAGGGATCGAGGAGTGTTGCCCTGCTAGTACTCCTCAAACTAGAAAAACTTGCCTTGAAACAAAAGAACATACAGCTGCAGTGAGGTGAGGGTGGGGCCGCTGGCTCACTGGCTGTATGTTCTCTCACCTGATGTGATGTCTGATGGAGTGATAATGCATAATGAATATCAGGATCTAACACAGTGTTTCTCAAACGCTTTCATGTCAAGGAAGAACCCCCGGGCCAAAAATATGTTGTCGCCCCCCCGGTCGCCCCCCCTCCCGAAACTAAATTCTAAAATAGCAGAATCTACAACTTCTTAATTATACTAAGTATGCTATTTTTAAAGAGTCACATAAGGTATGAAACATTGTTTAAGTCTTAAACAATATTTGGTTGGTTAAATAAAATGATATATAATATAGGCCTCAGAGAAGTGCACCTAGAATGTTTTAGAGGCAGGGGCTGAAATTCCCTTGAACAAGAATGTCGAAGACAGCGGATCTACAAGCACTCAACGAATCGCGCTGTGATGCGCTGAGTGCTTGGAGATCAGCTATTTTCGGGGCCTTGAGCCCCCTTAGCTACTGAAGATGCAGCGTACGACATGGATTTCTATTTTCTACACAGAGGACAAATTCTTTCCACTGCAAAATGTCACGTGCAAGTTCAGGAGAGAGAGAAAAGAGGCATAATTCTCCTGCTGCTGGCATGGAAAGGGGGGCATTTGCATTATCTTCACCATTCTGCAATTGTGGGTCTGGAAAAGGCAGTTGTTTTACAGATGGGTAAAAGGGCAGGGGCTCAAGCCCCCTTTGATGTCTATGTGTGCCCTGATAGGCCTATAGTTTTAGGTTGGATTTGCTGTAGGCCGGGGATGGGAGGGTTCTATCTCACTAAACTTGTAGAACCTTACACCCCAGTTATGCAGGGCCAAGCCTACCTTCCCATTAGAAGCGCTCAGACTATTGGGATTTTAAATCACTCTGCAGGCTTTTAATGCTGTTTGAGTCCATGTTTTCTATTTAGTTTCATTTGTTTTCGTTTAGTCAATTTTTAAATCAAACTTTAGAGCACATTTAGGCTACAGAGACCAAAAGATCAACCGAGTGCTGTACAAGATCATAAAAACAAGCATACAGAGATACAACCAAAACCAACACAAAAAGGATAGGCTATTATAACAACATCAAAGCAAGACAAATATTACACAAGTTAATTTGGTCAAACATAATTGAAAGCCACGGAGAGAGAGATGAGTTTTAAGTAAAGATTCCCTGCTCTGGTCATTCATTCTGATGGAATATACATTTTATAGGGGCTCTTTCTCCTACACAGTAGCTCCCACTGACGCATTAGGTTGGCTGCATGCTGATCATGTCCGTATGAGATCAAATATAACACAGATTGTGTTATTGTACTCAAGAAAATATAAAATGTAATCTGCCAACTGCTGCCTACTTGCAGCTTTCATTTAATGCACTTCAGGATGCACAGACACCACGAGCACACTTGCGATTTCATGCGCTTCCTAAAGACGCGTGTCTGTCTGGCTTCTTCAGTTTTTTTACACAGGCGCTCAATGGAAAATAAGCTCCACCTACGCGGCACAATGGCGCGAAGGCAAGCGTTCCCTGGAAGCTTGCCTCCGCGGCATTGTGGCCACATCATTGATTATGATATTACTACCGCAAATGGATCCAATATAGAAAGGTCTACCTTAGACCTTGGAATATCAAATAGCCAATTACTTGGTGACTGATGGAGTCTCCAGTAACATGAATTAAAGGCTTTATGGGGTGTTTTTCTCTATTTCCATAACTGTTCTGGACATGTAAGGTTTCTGCCCAGCAGCAATACTATATGGCTGCCCTGCAGAGAACCTGTTAAACTCCTCTATTACCACTAGCTTTGACCATTAGTGAACATGTTGAACATGTTGGCCTGCCCTGTAATGATGGTGAAGATAGGGCTGTGCATAATGGCTCCAGGCTGAATGTTGAGCTGGAGGAAGAGGCTGGTATTAACCCATTAAAACCGGAAAAGCATCTGTCATTGTTTTAATTTAATTTTACCTATACTCTGACTCTTTTTTTGATACAGAGACACTGTTCAACTTTTTTGTTTTTGTTTTTTAATCCAAAATTATAGCACAGGCAGACTCTTCACATACTAGAGCATGTCTGAAATAAATACCAGAGCTGAAATAAAAGCTTGAACATGTAGTTAGGAGTAATGTTAGAGTCCAGTCCACAGAAGTGACCTGTGGACTGGAGAGTGACCTCTGACCTTTAGATCTCCCGCCATTTTGAATTATATGAAAATCACTTAAAATGTATCTCCTCCCAGGATATTTGATCAAAATGCACGACATAACTTTGGACAAGGGAATCTAGTAGGCTACTTTATTTTAAGTGAAAAAAATTAAGGTTTTATGAGCTAATGAAAATTACTGTTTTGTGATTTTGTTTCTTTTGCCCATAATACATACAGCATCATATGCTTATGAAACTTTACAGTATTTTAGAGGAAATAGCACTGAAACCAGCCTTACTCCAATTGGCCAAAGGGGGGCGCCACAGAATTTTTTTTTTAAATTAAACCTTTGAACAGGCATCACTTTGACCAGTAAGCTCCAAAATGCTTACGCCTGGATCTTTGAGCAATTTGCGTGAAACATTCTACACACAATCTATGGACCATTGTCTGAAATCCCAGTTGAGGATAAGTTTGTATGTGAAAATATTTACAGCGAACACACTGTAGAAATGGATAATGATGATCCCCAAAACCAGCACACATAATTGTCATCACAAACACTGAATGATTTACTGTTAACAATAGAGCAACTTACTGAGTCTGCTTAACTCAGTAGTGAAATTGTTCATGCAGATTTAGTTTGTCCCATATTAGCTCACATCGCATTGCATTTTGATGCCACGTCGATATTTTTATAACGTTTTGAAATTGAAAGTGGTTAAGTCTGTCTGATTTACAACTAGTTATAAATTAACCACTGAAACTAGAGTTTGTGACTAATAACTGCATTGGATCCACATTGGAATTGTTTCTCTTCATTTCCTGAAAAGTACCTAACTGTTCTGGACATGCAAGTTTTTGCCCGGCAGCAATACTATATGGCTGCCCTGCAAAGAACCTGTTAAACTCCTCTATTACCCCTATCTTTGATCATTAGGCCTATAGTGAACTCATGACATTCAGCTCCAGGCTGAAAGTCTCTGAAAGTGGCTGAAGTGGTCAAGCTGCCAGAGGCTGGTGTTAAGGGTGGAGACGGCATGCAGACCCACTGTATGACACAATGACACAGCAGGTCACTTTTACAGCAGTCAACATCGGTGGTGGAAAGTAACTTAGTACATTTACTCAAGTGCTGTACAGTGCTTAAATACAATTTTGAGGTATCTGTACTTTACTATCATAAATAAATATAAATCCTGTATAACAAACCTGATGTTTTACAAAAACAAGTCTCTTTCATTCATGTACAGTGTATTTGCAGTTCACTTTATATATATATAGGAGCCAACAATATTTACATTTAATAGTAATTGTGACTTTATATTTATTTCATGCATAATGTTTTATTCTGTTGGGATGGTCTTTATTTTTCCCCTCTGTAGACTGTCCAATTTTATTCTTTTTGAAGGATGCAACCTTTGTGGGCCATTCATTAATAAATGTTTTGATGAATTGAGTATGAAGGACACCAATGGAAACATGCCAATATAGGCTTTCTTGGGTTCAAATCTTATCAAGCTTGTATTGAACTGTACTTTTCTGCAAACTGAAAAAAATATATATTAATTTGGATGCAACCTTTGTGGGCCATGTAAGTATGTACCATTCTTTTGAAGGATGCAGCCCCCGATTTGGGACACAGCTACTCCCTGCTGGTCTGTATGGTCCAGTGGTATGAGTCCAGTCTGTCTGACGACAGCGTCGTTAACAGCAGGGATGAGACGTGTGCTGTAGCTTAGCAGTCGGCCATCATACACCAGCTGCTCTGCTGGTAAATGGGTCTGCCATGGAGCTCTGTCTGTCTAAGAGATGAAACTTCAGATGAATTGAATATGAAAGACAAGAGAGCAACGACATGCACATCCCCAAGCCAAGTTTGGGCAGCAGGTGTTGAGTGACGAGCACTATAAGGAAGAGGAAAATAAAACGCTCACATACTCCAATGTGACAGATGGTCTTTATTGGCCCAGAATGACCGATGTGACGTTTATAGCACAAGTCTCTCTGTCAGACTAAATTAAGTCTGAAGTGAGACACCAATTGCAACTACTTCTGTATGCACTTTTGGTCTTCACATAATTCATAATGTGTGAAGTACATTTATATACAGAACACACAAACAAACCCAAACACAACCCTTCGTGGAGTCCGTCCAGCAGGCCATGGACGGTGGCTCTGAACACAGCTCTGATCATCGTCAACCCCCGGGTTGACGATGATCTTAAAGGTTTTGTGACTGATTTCATTTATTTTTAATTTTCGTTCTTCTTTTAGGTTTTATGATCTCAATTACATCCAGAAAACCTGAACTTTGAACATTCAGTGGATTTTCTGTGGTCTGAAGTTTCCTTTGGGGTTTGGAAGGCTTTTGAGCTACAATGAAAACAGGCAAAACAGTGAAAACAGTGACATCTGCTGGCAAATCCCATTGACATACCGGTATATGGGATTTGCACGTTGTGACATCACAAAGAGCAGGAATATGACAGCACTTGTTTGAGCCAGAAAAAACCCAGACCACAGAAAATCTACTGAATGTGAAAAGTTCTGTTTTTTTGGGTGCAATTGAGCTCAGAAAACCTAAACAAATTAAGAAAAATTACAAAAACCTTTTTGTGAAAAAAGAAATGTCACAATCCCTAAAGTTGTTGAAACTGCATGGGAAGGGTGTGGGAATTAGGTGGTTTGTGGAACAGGTGTGCCAGGATGTTGATCCTATACTTCTTGCCACTCTGGGCAGCCTCCACTGTGATGCTGACGAGGTCGGGAGGTAGGAGTGAGGTGACGACAGCGAAAGGAAACACATTGTTCTCAAACTGGTAACCAAAGTCTGCACTGTAGTTCTGCTCCAGGCAGTGGAAGGAGCTCTGGCCAGCTGGTGACACAAATTCTTATGTTAAGGGAATTAATTAATGTTACTCTTAACGGTACGTCTGTGTACTGTTCAAGTATGTTTGTAAATAAGTTGTTTGAAGTGAGACTACGCCTGTTATGAGCTACAAACTGGTACTTAATTATCATGAATTGCATGTTAAGCTAAATCGGGGAATGCAATCAGTGTATATAAAAGCGGGACCAAAGCAAGACCATGCAATTCAGTTTAACTTTGGACACATTGTTATAATGACCATTATGACCAGAGCAATAACCCACCTATCTCCCAGACTCCCCAGTCAGAGTTTTAATGAATGTACAGTATGTGCAGGATGTAATTTACACACAAATGTGGCACCAAGATACATAGATTATGCATTACATTCACCCATTCACGTTGTTTATACACCGATGGCGGTGGAAACCATGCATGCAGGGCACCAACCTGCACATCAGAAGCAACTGGCAACCTTTATAGTGTTTAAAGGCCTGAAATGTCCCATGATTCAAACAGACACTACTGAGAATGTGCCCTGAAATTGACATCATACCCCAGTCTAAGAAATACACCTCCCAATGCCACTATTAACATCAAGGCAGATCTCATGTGAGCGCACACCTGCACAATGGACAGTCTCAACATCACGTCACGTGGTGTTTTATGATTCTTTATGACCATTTATTTCTAGGTTTATTGAGTTGCTGGTACATGTTTGATGTCCTACCGAATACCTATACTGTATAATGAGCTCAAAGTCTAGCTACTATGTAAAGAGGTGACATGAAGCAGACACAGGTGACAACTCAATCGTCCTAAAATGAAGAATCATGTATTCTGTGTGTTCCAGGCCATGTCTTCACACCTGAAGTAGTATGATGTAGAAACTCTTTTCGCTCCTATGCCACCAAAATGTGGAACGCCCTACCAACAGCTCCTAGGGGGTTTTCATTCTGAATCCATTCCAAGCATTAGTTTTGCACAAAAACACTATATATAAAACAAATTGCCCAATACCCACAGCCAGTCAGCAAGTGGATTCATGAAGGTATGTATTATAGACAATATTTTAGGCCAATAAAAAAGACTATATACCAAATTTCCCACTTTAAACAAAAGAAGCCTGTCGGCTGCCGGACTATTTTAGCCAAACAAAATCTTAATATTAATCATGAATTTTACTCAAACATAAAACATTGACAAATGGCTCCTACAAGTGTAATGATTTATGGTGTCGTCCACCGTTAACAGTTTTGTTTTGAGTTGTGCTTGAAATGTACTGTAATTCTCCAAACTGTTAATAAACTCATCAATCAATCAATCAATCAATCAATCAATCAATCAATCAATCAATCAATCAATCAATCAATCAATCAATCAATCAATCAATCATGTTGTTAATGATGTTTATAGCAGGTCCACAAATGGTGTTCAATGATGTTGAATATAATGTGTGTTAGGGTTAGAATTGTGCTCTCAGAACCAGTTCTATGTGTATTGTTAGCAAGAACTTCTTATTGGCTTGATAGAGGCTGTCCTTAATACTGGACTGTCTAAGTATATAATACTTCAAATTAAAAGAGCAAGTACATGCTGTATAATTAATATAAATTATTAAACACTGCCATTCTATTTCAAGGGAATCTATAAATAAAGTCTATAAGGTAGATACATCATTTAGTTCTCTCAACTAGTGATATGAACCAATTTTACATTAATTCATTCTCTGTTTTTGCATCTGAAAATTAACAGAAGAAAACCATTATTTCCTCCCATGGTTACCATATCTTTTTGTCGTTCATTAACTTCAGTTTACTGTAACTGTGTTGGCCACACATCATTGGTCGGTTCCTATCATACACTTATCACATCAGAACAGTTCAGTGAAGGGAGTGAGGTTAATATTTATACTGAAACAATTAATGCAGGTGTTCTGTACAGAATATATAGTTTTAGTTTTAGAGATAGAGTTAATGTACATCATCAATGACAAGGACACATTCTAAACCAAGAGGATATAAAGTAAGTATGTTTATTCAACTCTTTGCTTTTATCTTATTATTATTATTTCTTTAACCCCAAGGAGGATTACACGTTACAGCTTTGCCTAGCTGATCACAGGTGGAATAATCAATGTTGTACAATTCTGCATCGATTCAGTGTGACATAGTCGATTATAGCCTATATTGACGTTCATTGTTGATTTCCTCTGTTTGTCTTCCCTGTCTGTGAAAAGGAGAATCTAATCAGTTGTGATTTACAACAGTGGTTGTACTCGGGGGGTCTACACACTCATGCCTCTCACAGACACTTGTACATTCGCAGTAAGCTGTTAATTTATGAGTCAAGAGTTAAGGTGGTTACTGAAATTAAATCCGGATAAATGTAAACAGTTGCACATTGGGAAAAAGAAGTGACAACTTGGCTAATTATACAGTTGGGGATATAGTGATTCAGCAAACGGAGGAAAGGGATATAGGGGTTGTGGTTGATAATTCACTATATAATTTGAAAAGCACATCACAGAAAAAGTAAAAAAAAAAAAAAAAGACAAACTCCATCTTGGCAATAATTAGAAGAACCTTTTTTAAATCTACGTAAATAATTATTTGTAGCGTTATACAAATCCTTGGTGAGATCTCATCTTGAATTTTCAAGCTCAGTCTGGTGCTCTTACAAAATAAAAGGTTCAGAGAAGGGCTACTAAATGAATACCAGGGTTGAAAGAACTATAGTCTGTCATATGAAGAAAGTAGGGATGTCCGATATTATCGGCCTCCCGATATTATCGGCCGATAAAGGCATTAAAAATTATGACTTTTTATTTTATTTTTTTATTTTCGTTTTTAAAAAGTTACAGAAGTTCTTACTGTATGGTGTGTGTGTGTGTGTTCATAATATGAACCAAGCTCTTGCAATTAATTAATTTATAACAGCTGCAGAGAATGGATTTATCAGACACGCACTCCCTGCATGCCAGAGTGGTGACAATATAACAGGCCGATTAAACTTTTTACTGGAATGATCGGTGTGACACTTTGCACGCAGACTCCCTAAGAAAATCTGGCCTTTATCAGGCTTCACTTTTCCAGATCAGCCTTTTATATCACCACCAGGAGATAGGAGACAGATTAGACATTGTTCTGATAATATTCTTATGAATATTACCTTGAGCACACGTCTCAACTTGAGACGTTTGCAGAGTGACTACACTTGCTTTATCTAGCATTACTTCCTGTAGTGGCAGAAAGTAACTAAGTGCATTTACTAAAGTGATGTACTTAACTTTGAGGACCTTTTACTTTTCTTGATTAGTTACCGGTAGTTACTGACACAAATGTATAAAACATTGGGCCCCCCAAAAAAAACATGAATAAAAACTTTAGGTACAATACAAAATATACAATACACAACAGGTGCTTTCTATTGCCTTCCCCCCCACCCCAGTGCAGCGCTACGTCACATCATTTGGAGCAACGCCCACCCGGAAGGGTTGACCACCTTTAGACCATAGCGGCCAATGCGTTCCCCCAGGCTTTCAATATTTGCACAGACGAAAATGAAAGCCTGGGTACCGAGGCTAGTGAACACAAAGAGTGAGCTCAAATCGATAAACTCATGTCCATATTTCACTCTGATGTGTTGTGTGAAGGGACACACCATGCTGTTTATTTTGTATAGCCTACCAGTCTCTCAATCAATCAATCAATCAATCAATCAATCAATCAATCAATCAATCAATCAATCAATCAATCAATCAATCAATCAATCAATCAATCAATCAATCAATCAATCAGTACATTCTTCAAGGAGAAAGGGCTTGGTACACATTTGGATCTCATGCTTAGAACGCCTCATTTGTCAAGATGATTTGAATCGAAATGTTTCATTCCACTCTCATTTAGTCTTGTAATATAATGTCTATATGCATGATTGTGGGGACGCAGTCATGACCCTTTCAGCAGGGCAGCATCTGACACTGAGGAGACTGAAGCAGTTGATGTACCTGAGTCTTGTCGTCACCATTCTCTGTCTCACATTGCTGTTCTGGGTATATAGGTAGGTCTGATTGTGCACAATATGCAAATCATAGTATATCATATTTCATATTGCAATATATGAATGTTTTACACCCACTGCAAAAATGTTTTTATAATGAGTTTATACAGTAAGGCACAGCACTTGTTATAAATGTTTATAATATATAACTGACAACTTGTAACAAGGTGTATGATATAGATATTATAAAACAAGGGGTTGGGTTAGAGGGAGTACACTGACCAGCAATTATAGACCCATCTTTAATTATAACCATTCATAGGGGTCAAGCCCAAAGGGCGTAGAGCCGTAGACCCCTTATTGTTTCTATAAAACAATATTTTTAAGCAGTTTTAGCAATTCTGTGTTGTCGTTTTCCCGAGATTCCCTCAGGAACTGAAGCTCACAGTCTATTCATCAAAAGACCTCTGACCTTTAGATCTCCCAATGAGTAAATTGTTATGATTTGCCAATATGAGGCAGAGGCAAGAAGACAGGCTGCATGCATCTATCATCATCTACACATCTTCTCTCTCTCTCAGCTAGGGGGTCCTCCTTGGGTTGAAAGTTGTTGAAGACCACTGGCATAGGTGGTTCTGTTTTGATTGTATGTAGGAACATGAGCTGTAATTGGTCGACATTTGAGGGGACACATACATACAGATAAAGCTTGTTTTAGAGATGGTTTGGCTGTCAGCCACACTACAGAGAGACAATTGAACTCAGACGTGTTCTCATTGGACCCACTGTACACTACAGCCCTCCCAGAACTACCGTCCAGGCCCAGAACCCAGCAACGTTACTTCCAGGACCTGTCCCTCAACAACCAGGTGATGTCCTTGTTTCTACGCGTGATGATAGGTCTGCATGTTTCCCTGCTAGGCAGGAGCAGTTGTAGGTAAATCAATGTGTGTTCTGTATTTGCAGGCAACATACAGTCATTTGTTAATATAAAAGCAGGGGGGAGATTTAAGCTATTTTGGTTGCTAGACATTTTGTCTTGGCATCAAACCTTTGTTGTGTGTTTATTGGTGATAAATGGTGCATTTATATACGGTAGCTCCTTTATCCAAGGCGCTTTACATCCAAGGCGCTTTGGCTTGCCCAAGAACACTTCGACATGTAGACAGGAGGAGCCGGGATCGAACCACCGACCCACGGATCATTGGACGTTGCTCTACCTCCTGAGCCACAGTCGCAATAAAAACGTTTTCTCGCCTCAAGAACCTCTATTAAAAGCAGTCTCCCCCCATTTTTCTTTTATGTAATGTTGCCTGTGATAAAGGTTCAAAATTCCAATGCTGCTGTTGTAATGCCAAGGCACATTTCCAGCAATCCAGTGCCTCTCAGAAATTACTATTTTTATGCATTAACATGTTTTTGTTCTTGCTTACTGTTAGTCGCTCTGGATTGAGATCGTCTGCTAAATGCCTAAATTGTAAATGTATTTTTTCAATGCACATCCACATGCAGAAAAGGTGCCCCTAGTGGTGGTCAATGGGACTAATACACTGCTGCTGTCAGCATACATGGAGCACCGAATGCGAAAGGTCGGTCAGCAGACTAGCCTAGATAACTGTTTTTGTTTTTTGTTTTTAAGACAATCAGAGATGCATTTGCATCAGAGATCAGAGATGCATTTGCATCTGCATCTCTGTGCATTTGCATCTCTGATGGAAATGCCCCAGATCCTCCTAAGCTCAATCATGTTCTAAATCTAAGCACCAAAAGTGTGGAGGTTTTTGTTTCAGCTGATGTGTGATTTGTTCAGCTGATGACTGCAGTCATCTGGTTTATTATTTGTCTGAGATTAAATCACACTCATGGCCTTTTCATAGCACATGAATAGAAATAGGCTACAAATGTCTTCATTTCTGTCTCCCTCATCATCTCAGGTCCGTATCATTGCTGTGGCACAGCGGACAGAAGCAGTGACCTATCGTTGCAACCTCTCATGCCAGGAAACACAATGGGAATGGAATAATCTGCATACAATCCTGAAAAAGCACGCTCCAAAACAGAGTGCGTTTAATGTGGCCTTACCATTGTTGCTCCTTCCCTCTTGTCCCACCACCTGCAAAACTGTATAATAATAATAATAATAATAATAATAATAATAATAATAATAATAATAATAATAATAATAATAATAATAATAATAATAATAATAATAATAATAATAATAATAATAATAATAATAGCTTGAATTTATATAGCGCCTTTCATGAACCCAAGGACGCTTTACAAAATGTACCAACAAACAACAACAACTCAATGCGTCAAAGTGTCTTTTCAAGGCAGCCTTAGCACAGTCCAGTTTTT
>OOFJ01139395.1:2394-14288 GCA_900323375.1 Benthosema glaciale
TCATACGTTTTTAGTCGACTAAATCTACAGTCGATTTAGTCGACTAAAATGCATCAAGGCCCGCCAAAATACATTTTAGTCGACTAAATCGACTGTAGATTTAGTCAACTAAAAACGTATGATATTTAGTCGACTAAAACTAGACTAACACTAAAACATTCCAGGTGACTAAAATATGACTAAAACTAAATCAAGTTTCATTCCAAAGACTAGGACTAGACAAAATGGAGATTTGCAGCCAAAAACAACACTGCTGCTCCCCAACCTTACCCTGCACGTCGTCGTCGTCCTCGGTGAGGTCTATGACAGAGCCTTTGGGGCGTCCAATCACCAGAGCAGGTTTGGCTGGAGTGGAGCTTGTGGCTTGGTTGTCTGAAATGTGGAAGTCAAATATAGGAAACCATTACTCTTCATTCCTTGGTCAAGGCAATGACGATATTCAACACAATATAGAACTACAATTCAAAACCAACATCCATTGTATTATACAAGTAAGACACGTGAACGTGTTAAGCGAACGCAGTGTATTTGAAGTCTGTCAAAATTATTTAGTATATTTGGTTTGGTGTAACTGCGCCCTCTGGTGGCGTGACACCACAGCGTGACACACACACAGACAGACATTTCTGCCTGGCTGACATAGTAAGTGCTCACTGCGTTTGCAATTACTGCGTTCGCAATAAGATTACATTTAACAATCCCTCCCTTAACCCATTTATTTGTCATTATACATTTCAATGCAGGAACCCCTTTTTGTAACATTATTTGTTGCTATAGCAACACGCACGCAGGCACGTACGCACGCAGGCACGCACGCAGGCACGCACGCACACACACGCACACACACACACACACACACACCCTGTCTTTGACGTCATGGATGTTCCCTGTGGCGGTCCTGGAGCCGTGGAGCCTGTCGCTGCTGGCCCAGAGGATGCAGGCGAGGAGGATGAAGACATAGCCCCTGCCACAGAAACCGGCTGCGTTGGCGCCCTGGCCGTGGTCACAGACACTCCAGAGCTGGGTGTAGTGTTGATCCCCCCGGCGCCTCCCTGGTACACGGTCCGGGCAAGAGACATCTGGGCCATCTGGCTCATCTGGGTCGTGGCGGTTTGGAGAGCAGGGACAGTGGCGGTGACCGAGGTCGCCGCGGTCGTGATCGCCTGCGCCGGCTTTATTATGAAAGTGGTGGTCGTGGACGTTTTGGACTTGTTGAGAGAGTTGACGGTGGGCAAACAGGAGGCGGGAATGTTGACCACTGTGCCTGGCTGACAGTTGGCCATAGACATGGGCAGCTGGATGAGCAGGGGCTGGCCCCCCTGCATGATGGGCTGGCCATTGGCCGTTTTCAGGATCAAGGTGCCCATGGGACTCTGGGTGTTGATGCCGGTGCCCATGTTAGAGGTTGCATTGGAACTGGAGGTGATCAGCTGGAGAATTTGGTTCTGTTGCATCAGGGTTGTGGGCGCAGTAGCCATGGAGACGGAGGTCGGGGGTCGTGGAGAGGCTGGAAATGGAAGGGGAAATGATCACTCAAATGACGCAGTGAAGAATTTGAAAGCATGATACACATTAGAAGTATGAACTATACTGTTTGGAGTTATAATTATCAATAAATATTCAAAAGGAAGCTCATTTAATCCTTAACAAAAGGTCAAAGTCAAGTCACACTGAAGACCGTGAATCTTGTTACTCACAAATTGCATTGGTTGTTGAAATGGTTGTTGTTGGAGTCATCGTAGTAGTCCGGACCAGCCTGTTTGGAAATTTAGAAATAAATTGTATTTATTCAGGCTGTTATCAGAATGACACTTAAGGGAGGGGACAATGTGTTAGTTAATCCAGTGACATTCAAGGTGCAGATGTCCTTTCTGTAAAATTGAAAGTTGAAAGCCCACTTAGGAATCATTGGATAGTCTTCAATGCAAGTCTCTAGTCCAGTGGTTCCCAAAGTGGGAATGGGGACCCCCAGGGGTCCTTGAGGGAGTTCCAGGGGGTCCCCAACTAAATGATAGTTAGGAACCAAATGGACCTTTATGGGTCTGTACATCTGGAACCAAACGGACCCATTTGTTCACTCTCAAGATTTAAATTAACATTGATTTTACGATATAAATTGGGGGCCCCAGAGATAAAAATGCCATTAAATATAGGGGTCTGGAGCCCAATGCATGTCCATGGTGGTGCTTGAAATTAAACAGGTCGAGAATCTCTCCTAGAGCCGAAAAATCTTCTCTTATTGGTGTCCCTGGCATACGTATCTTTTCAAAATGGGGGTCCGCGGGCTAATTAGTGTCAATTTGGGGGTCCTTGGCACAAAAACGTTTGGGAACCAAACCACTGCTCTAGTCTGATCAGAGCTTTGTATATTCACAAATGAACCAATCAGGAGAGACACTACAAACACCTCTTCTTTTGACCTAAACACTACTGCAGAATTCGTAACTGAAATTCCTCCCATGACTTTATGTTCAGCTCAATTATTAGTACTGCAATTATAAGTTAGTTAGTGCATCCCAACCAAATCCCGAGAATCAGCGGTGAAAAGCTTCTTCAATCCATTTCGCTTCGATCACAATAACCCAGGCAACGCTGGGCACCCTGCTAGTAATTTACTGTACATCATCACAGATGAAAAAGACAAGACGAGAATGGGTATTTGAAATAAAAAATTAACTTCTATATCTTCTTGTTCACAAGAAACATGCATTTGAAACTGCCTGTATGTAGATTTCCGCTGTCAGACCAAATCTGCCTTCTACACGGTTTTCACAATGCATGATGGCTGCCTTGAAGGATTTACAGACACCACGACCTTGTTCACGAAGCCAGAGAAAGCGACAAACACCATTTCGATTTTCTTTCTTTTTTTTGCAGCATCCAATTATGTGTAACAATCTTGTAAGATATTGATTTGATTTGCGTGGCAGTAGAGAGCGGTTTGAGCTGGAGTTTATAGTTGAAGTGGAAGCTTGGCAGCAGGTGAACTTCACAAAAGGCTCAAAATGTTCAGCTGTTAGATTCAGCCATTAGGCGCTCCACTTTAACCACTACTACAGCCATATTTTCAACTTTGATGGTGACGCCTTTGGAAACGTGAGCTCAGAATGCTGTTCATGTTGAAAACAGTGTGGTGAGTATCACTATGGAATGTGCTTGTACGTGAATAATCACGGCTATGAACATTGTGGTAAATTGTCCACCACAGCCCTTATTGTAATCTCAATATTTCTTTAACCCACTTTTGTTGGGGACAGGTCTCTCTTTACATGTACACAAATCACCCCGATTGTCACTGAGACCTGTCTATTATTTGAGCTTCATGATACTTTCCATTGATGAATAATGACTAAATATGACAAACATAGGCCATTAATGTTATGCAACTCCTCCATCCTCTTCAGTCTTGTGCCATCCGCTCTCGATGATGCCATGACTGCCCTTGTGTGCCTTCATCTCCAGCTCTGTGGTTCATCTGCAGGTGGCTCTGGGCCTTCCTCTCTTCCTACCTGCCTCATGGGTTCCATCATGTCAGAGCATGTTTTGTGATTGATCTAAATGATGTCTTTGAAGTGTGTATGAACTATCCAGTTCCATTTCCTCCTCCCTGATTTGTGTTTATGCGGTGCTTGTCTAGCGAGGTCACACAGGTTGGCAGTGGAGATGGTGTTGGGCCATTGGTTGGAAAATGTCTGTATTTTGGCGAGTATGTTGGTAGATATATTCCAGGCTTTTGCTTTCCATTGTTGAATGTTTTTGTTTCCCTATACTGGCATCGACATCCTCATCCATTCCTCCACAGAGATTCCTGAGTATGTCAAACTGGCTAGCACCTCTAGCTGGTTTTGGCTGGTTTTTGATTATTTGAGAGTTGTTCTTATTGTATCCATATTACCTTGAATTGATTTTGAGTCCAAGAAAACAACTGTTGTATCTACTTTGCATGATTTTTCCTGTATCTGTTGGTGTGTGTGTGTGTGCGCGCGCGTGCATGCGCGCCAATAGTCCTAAGTCATCATTTCTGTCTCATCTTAAATTAATCTTAAATAACTATCATTCAACATTAACACTGAACGACTCCCAAAAAATGTAATAGTTGAACACAGAATACAGATTAAGATCTCTGTACTAGGAGACCTATTCCCATTTGGTTTCACTGCCTCTGAAACACAGTGAACTGGTTCACCTGGGTGATATTACTAAGATGGTCCTTTGAAAACATCTCCAAAATAAAAGGTTTTTGTCACAAAATCGAATTGAAAGAAACTGATCCATGCATTAATATCCAACAGATTATGATTAATGTGATGCTCTTTGTTGTAACCCAACAAATACTGTATGAAGGCTGCAGCTCAATCAAAATGCTGCAGCCAGAGAACTCACTGGGACGAGAAAAGCTCAGCACATTACTTATAGATCATTTAATTGGCTGATTTGTCTCTGAATACAATGCAGAATAACTTTGGCTGCAGTTTGTTTACATGGCTTTAGCTCCTGAATACATCAGACCTGCTCACTGCCTACTATAAACCAGTCAGACCCCTCAGATCGTCTCCTGATAAAAGATAAGTCTCCTGATAAAAATTGAGATCTGGTGAAGGTACTGTACTTTACATGACACTATCGTCCTATGGCCAAAATGCTTGCTTTTAGTGGACTGTTAGGACTGCCTAAACTGTAACTTATTCAAGATAATCAAGATTTTCATCATACATTTTTATTATGCCGGAGTACAGAACATCCTACACGTGTCCGGCTTTGGTGTACAGTAGGTAGGTGTGAGTGGTGTGGTGGTGGTGGTGAAGGGCTGTATCTTTTGAACACATGGATGAATGTGGATGATAAATGTGTGCGTATGCGTGTGTGAGGGTGACTGTACTTTATATAGTATGCTTTTTTTCCATGTCATACTATTTTTAAATAAAACCTTTTCAGTTGGTTATTTTAACGTGGAAAAACATCAACTTCTTTCTGTGGAAAATGGGGAAATGTGCTACACAAAGTTGACCAGTCGACTTTCCTCCAGTGTGATACTTCTTTCAGTTTCTACCTTTGTCATCATTTTATGTTTGGAGCAAAAACGCTTGTTATACCTGCATGTTTCCATTGCAAATCTGTTCATCTCTCAAACTTATATAGTGCTTTTCTGAGTACCCAAATAAATAAAAACAACTTTATTAAGAAAAATAAATAAACAGTGGAAAGAGGTAGCTAGGGAAAGCAATGTTGAAGAGGTGGGGTTTGAAGGTTTGGAGGGTGGGGGCATCTCTGAAGCTTTTAGGGAGGTTATTCCAAACAGTGGACAGTGGGCTCAAAGCAGTTAAGCTCCAAGTAGTGGGCAGAAGAACATCAGCATGTTTCCCAGGTGTAATACACGTTACATATCACACAATGACAGTTTTTCTTTTTTCAACCACATTCTCAGCTTTATTTTTCAAAGCGGGGTGATGAATATGCAGAGGAACATGTCTAAAGAAAATGCAATAATGTCATAACTTTTTTTTTACAGTATGCGTTTGTTCTTGCAACTAAAAGACAGTCAAGTAGACAATGGCGGAACCGGTTCATCCATTAACACACCCCAAAAAACAGTGGTTTTCTCTTGGTTCGCAGTAACCCATTGATGCATTCACGGATATCTCTCCAGTTGTCAGAGGACAGTCTGCTGAACCTGCGTTCGATATACATCCTCAGGGTCTTCCTTACGTTCCTGGGCAGAGCGGCCTTGCCCAACAAGCCATTGTAGTTGACCCTTGACACCCAGCTACAGTAGATGTCATAAGGAACCAAGTTGCGGAATATATACGAAGCGTATCGATCGGGCCTGGGCTTCTGCGTCTTTCTCCCACAGTTGCGGTACAACGCGGCCTCCCACTGGGTACTGATCGTGCGGAGCGGAATGTTTGCCAGGCATCTGCCCACGCTGTACTGCGTCAACCGCTGCGCTATGGTCACGTGCTGCACGCCGGAGCGAGGGTCGTCCTGCGACGGCCCTTCTCCCGCCGGAATTTCTTGTTTTTCGTCCTTGGTCCTGTGTTTCTTCTTCTTTTTTAGCACTGCGGGTGTCTTAGCGACAGAGGGCACAGCGGGCTGCGGCTCCTGCGTCTGCCGACGGAGCACGCTGTTGGGAGGAGAGTTGCAGTTTTAACTACACTCTGCAGCAGTGGCCTGGCTGTAACGCTCAAGCTTCACATTGTAGAACGTTACAAGACTCAGCAGCAGCTGTAACCATGCAGGGCTACGTTGCAGGTTAAAAAAAAAATGTTTATTCCAAACGAGGTTTTCTAGAGACACATTTTAAGGTCAAGTTAAGTGCTTTAAAAAGTTGGATCTTGATTCTTGACAACACAAAATCCCCCAAAAGGTATCTGTTTTAGGAGTTGTAAAGGATTGTGGTCTTTATTCTGTCTTCAATCCAGTCTTGTTATATTGTTGCTGTGAGCGGCTCCATGTGTAGGGCACTATGAAAATCCATGTTCTCAAACTTGCTAATGTGACTTCTCCCTTTATTTTTGAGATATACATTTGGAGATTTGGCATGGAGGTTACATTTTGGGTTTGAATTTCTTTGTGCGTGTCCAGTCAACAACTCATGTGGATACTGTTTTGGCTTTTTGGCCTGACGGAAACCCTTTATGTTGTATTTCTTAAACTTGTTTTGGTGGTGGTTCCTCTGCAGCTGGCAGTTTTTCTGTATCCCATACCCACGTTTTTATGGATGTACATGCTGATGTGGTACGCTTACACTCCTTCACTACCTTTTTTTTCCTCCCAAAAGGCCCACACTGCCAAGGACGGGTTTGGACAACTTGTTTGTGTTTTTACACTAGATGGCGTTCTTGGCTAACCTATGATTCATCGTTTTAGTCCCCGAGACGAGCAACAAGGAAATCACGTGGTCGCAAAAACTCGCCTGCCATCCACTCCCAGGTTGGAGAATTTTCTAGAATGCTCATATCTCCCTTCCTGTATCGTTCCACTCCAGCGGCAACCAACATTCAATTTTCAATAGACTAACTATTGAACCGATGGATGGTTTTACATTTTGCAGTTTTTTGTTTTGCACGAACATGCAGCAAATGTCTGAGATTATCAACGGTCGGGGATGCGATCCTCGTGAAGATGAATTTTCTGTTGACTACTTAAAAGGTAAACAAATACGGGGCTAAACGCAGCCAGAAATAAATCTGGCAGTCATAATATGGTCACAAACTCAAACCTCTAAAAACCTGCACACTTCTGTATAATTATTTGGGCGCCGTTTGGTTTATTGTCCCCATTCAGTGTGTCTTTTGTTTTGTTTTTCATTAATGTTGCAGAATTACGAAAATGATATAGCCCTACATGCATATTACTGGCTTCAGTCTGGTATTGTCACGTTCATACAAAGGCCCATTTGGGAAATTCACAAACATACGCAAAATATGATGCAGTGCAGCAACTACGACATTTTTGGTGGGGGCTTATATTGGGTTTAAAAGTGTTTCAACTGGTCAGCCAAATGAGATATATCGGCAAATAAGTGATATTACAATAGGTAACTGAACCCCAATATCACAAAGGTTACATTTGACATTTAGGAGAGACAAATAAGTCGGCGTGTTCAAAAACGTATAGTTACTGCACTTTGCCTTTGAAGGGAAGAATACTTGTCAGCCATTGACGGGGTTTTGCATTATGATGAAAAGATGAAAACACTTACCGATGGGTCAATGGATTTATTTGGGTTATTGGGCCAGATGCTGCTGCTGTTGCTGCAGCTTTTGCTACCTCAGCTATTGCTGCTGCAGAAGCTGCACTCTTAGCGGAAGCAGCTGCAAGTGCCTGTGAAAAATATAAAATGTGTTTTTCAGAACCGTGATTTTAATACCAGAACAGAAAGTCTTGAAAGTGAATGAAACCCCAAGCTGATTTTGTAGTTTGTTTTCCAGTGCAGGCGAAACGCTACAGAATGGTGAAATATGGAAGGCGATAGTGTTGCACAATTACCGGGAATTCGAAAAAAGATCGAGATCTAGAGCTCAATATAAACAAAATAATGTAATCTAATCGGTATTGGACGATTCAATCCTGCATCGACCAGAATGTTATATATGGTGCATCTCTAATTGTCGATGTTTGCTGATTGGCACACCTAAATCTAAAAATCAGCTTAAGGTGTCATGCCCTTGAAAGTGTAGGAGAAAATAAATTACCTCTTGTTTTCTTTTGTTTTCGGATGCTTGATTGGCCTCTCCAAACTTCTTCGCTATTCGAGTTATTTTAGCCTGAAAGAGATTGCAGACAGACTTAGTATTTGGGGACTTACCAACTAGAATAGATAACAAACATACATTTCTACTGTTCTTACATTACCATGTAGATCTAAATTAAGAAGTCTTATTGCATATATGTATCCATAGCTTTTAATCCAATTAAAGTGCATGGGGAGATTGTAGTTTTCAAGAGAATCTTCTTACTTGTAGTGTAGTGATGCTGGTCTGGTGTTTGGTGGCACAGTCTATCTTTTCCACTCTGTCTTTCAGCTCCTGTAAACCTTTATCAATAACCGTACTCTCGAACGCCTTCAGCTGCTCTGCCACAACCTGCTGCACAATCTGAAACGAAAAAAACAAAAACAAAAAACATGCAATGTCAAAACACCATTTCAGAACTTCACCTGAACCAAGCCACTGTAGTCACTCAAAGTTTGTACTTTCTGTAGTGGGGAAAGAGTAGTCATATTTGCAATTGGCGCCCTTTGACCAGAAAAAACATTATGTAATGTGTGTTCCTCTGGATTGCTTCCCAATGCATATTACCCCAACTATCAGCATTCGTTGTGCACCTCCCTTCCAAAGCCACTCCTCACTGGGGGTGAGAACATCCCCACTCATTAACACATGGACGGTCATTGATGTCTTTTTAGTCTTTTTTTCCCCAATGGCACTCAGAATGGTCTCACTGATATCCACCGTCCGTTAGTGTCCCCGTCGCTAGGTAGCGCTCGGTGCTGACGATTCCCCCTCGTCCACCGCCATTGTAACCACCATCGCAGAACTCTTTTTTTCTCTGAATCGAGGCTCAGATTGAGGTGTTTGAACAGTGTTAGTGGCTCCTTGCTGAATCGCCGCTACCTCATGGTTACAATATTAACGCCATCTGATGATAGCTTTTAGACGATTTTGCTTCCAGTGAAAGATGGTAGCCACATTAGCTTTAGGCTATAATGCTTCCGGTTCATTTTGGGGTGAATCTTTGGGTCTTCAAAATAAAAGTGCCCGCTGCATCTGGCAGCAGTAAAAGGACTACAGACTGAATCAAGGCTGGCAGGCGTTTGTCTAAACAGTTGTTCATTATTATGGATGTTGTACTTGGATTTGCCACAATCCTATGAATCACTCTTTTTGAGGTCTACTTCCGGGAGGCATGGAGTTCATACACAAGGCTGCAGCTCTTGATTCCGCAAATACCCAAACTGAGACCCGTACAGGTTGGATCCATGTTTTATTATAATCACTCAGTGCAGGGTGGGAATCGGCTGTACTCCAGTGGAACTCTGGTCTGTATCATTGTGTGTAATACCCGAGTGGATCCGAGAAGACCTGTACTACTGTGTGACCGCATGTGTGCGCCTGCAACTCGCTGAATTGGTGAAAGAGAAAGTCGGAACGGCACAGAATCTGGCCATACTTCACAGGTCCATTTCGGGTTTGGGTCCATTTGTTGCACCCGTGAAGAGCTCTAAGCCACAGGCCTTCAGCTGAAGTCAATAATCTTGTGAAGACAGAAGCCAATTACAGTACCTTGTCAACAAGGAAGAGAGAGGAGTGTGGTTGGAGCGTGGTCGTTTTGTTTACCTTTTGTTCAGCATACCTGAATTTGGTAAAGTGACGTTTTTACTATGTCTGCAAATATTAGTGCTGTTAGGTGTGTACATATCGTATAAAGTTACTGTGGGAGTGTCACATGCCCTTCACTGTTATGGGGATGGTAGAGTATTCCGATTCAGAGACACCTTTGGGGTTGGATCATAGTTCCCATTCCAAAGAAAAAGCAAAATAAGCAGAAAAAATAAACACTGCATAATGTGTACGACTGTACCTCACCTACCATGACCACACAATCACACTGGGTGAGATCTTCTACTGAGCATCCAACAGGATATACTGGAAGAACCACCCAAGGAAGTTATATTGATGCTGTGGATATCTGTTTACATTCCTCAGGCATGTAACCCATGTTGTGATTGGCAAAAAAAAAAAAAAGACACCGGGACACAGTGGAAGTTGCGCCCTATAGACAACTTTCTTCTGCTTCATAAACAGTTCTTCATAAACAGTTCTATTAAAATTCTGAATAGATTGGCTGTGACTCTCCAAAAGTCTCACACTTGACTGCGCAGTTTGTCCCGGACAGTTTAAGGCCCGTCCTTCCACATTTGATAATTCACACGTACAGAGTGACACAAGTGCGCATCTTTTCCAAATCCGCTCTAGAGTCTAGACCGGATCAGCAGCCTGCAAAGCAACTCGATCCCAACCCAGTCTACCATTATAAATAAACACAAAATCAAGCCCACAGTACCACCAAAGCTTGTGAAAATAGTTATTAGTTACTTTTGGGAAATAGTACCATATTGTCCCGAATATAAGATAACCCCCATTTTTCAAGACTAATTTGTGGAAACATAATATCAAATAGTCTAGAGCCTGATTATAATACAACAGCGATTTTTATATTTCACAAAAAAAACAGAACAGGCCGGTAATATTATTACTCAGAATGTGAAAGTAATTAGTTATATTACTAGTTAGTGGGGAAAACTAATATTACTTTAACTAATAACTTACTTTAGTTACTTTCCAACACCGATAATCCACTCTATTCTGGCATTTTACCCCCTAAAACAGAGAAACTCTGCTGGCCCCGTTTTGTTTTGAAAACACTGCCACTTTCATGTAGACCGACAGGAATGGAAACATTTTAAAAATGATGACACAGACCCCCACAAAATCAATGAATTGGACTGGTACTTACCGTTTCAGCAGTTTTTTGCCCACCTGAGCACTTTATTACTTGTAATTACACATTTACTGGTGATTCTAGGTAAGCATATTGGTGCAACTGGGCACAAAGTGTAGGCTACTTAAGAACATTTCCACAAGCATAGTGAAATTCATCAATTATATCATCAAGTGAATTTGTTCTTGAAATTGTACGTGTTTCGAAACGTGGGAAGGTGACAAGTTGACAGGTCAGTTAATTAACTTTATCTATTGCTTGTTGGATAATAAATACATGTTCATAGATAGATAGTATATTTTTTTAGAGAGAACCCGAACGAAGGCGAGCGACAAAAACACGGGTTGTATGACAAAGAGAGGCGAGAGATGCATGCAGAGAGAAGGCATTCGGAACACAAGGAGGAAGAAGTATACAAAGAAGATCACCAAAAAGAAAGGGAGGACAGAGAAGCATGACAATGGCCTTGTGGTTAGAGTGTCCCCCCTGAAACTGGGAGATCGGAGTTCGATTCCCGGCCGGGTCATACCAAAGACATGCGACCCAATGCCAATGTTGGATTGGGGGGGGTGGGTAGAATCAAATGATTCCCAAGTGTGGCAAGGCTGCAGCTCACCGCTCGTTGGGTCAAATGCGGAGAACAAATTTCACTGCCGTAACGTGACAATGTGTGACAAATTGTATGACTTTGATGGTCATCACTGTGGTGACAGAGACAGAAGAGACTGGGACACTGTGGGACAGGCACAGGGTGGAGGCGGACCCAGGAGGCGGACCCAGAACCATACCAAGGTCCCAGAGAGTGAGACAAGACCACGCCTTCAAAAATAAAAGATTGGCAAGGACAAAGAATCGGCCAAAGTCCAGGACTATGGGGATCAGGACTATGA
>OOFJ01139417.1:0-10772 GCA_900323375.1 Benthosema glaciale
GAAGGTCGAAGGACCGAAACGTTGCTATATTATTAAATATATATATTATATATATATATATATATATATATATATATATTTTTAAATATATTAAATAAATGCTCCTGAACGCAAGTGGCAGTGTGCGGACCTCTCCTTCTCTTACACAACTTCCAAAAGCAGGAAATCATAGTGGAGGTAAAAGGAAAAAGAAAAATATACAAAGAGGGGAAAAGGGGTGGTATAGGGGGATCATATTTTACGGAGGCCAGTTTTGAATTGCAGCTGACCATAGGTGCCCTTTGAGAGCAGTTTTGAAGGAGTCAAGGGTTTGCATGTCATAATGACTGTTGGTAGGGCATTCCACATTTTGGAATGCAATGGCTAATTTGGCCCTGCCTTTGAGGTGCTGTGGTACCAAGAGTTACTTTGTAGATTAGGATTATTAAAACATACATTAACCACTTAATTCAGCCCTATATTCAATTTGGCCATTTGAAAATAGCGGTTTTCAAAAGATTTTTAAATATTATTTGAAAACGTAAAAATAGACATTCTGCATAAACTTTCTACTTTTGGACAAGTCGGACTTACATTATGATACCAATACTTTTGCACTCTTAATATTTTCTAGTAGCCTATTGCGCAGTATTTCTATATTGCAGTATTGATGCTTTTATTTATTCAAGTAGGCTACAAAATAAACGTGAATACATTTTCCACCACTGAATGCTATAGGGGACATAACAGTGCGTCAGTATCAGTTGTAGATGGCTCGTTCCGTTATTTAATTCAATTTCAATTCAAATGGCTTTATTGGCATGAGGAAAACATATGTTTACATTTCCAAAGCTGAAAGTGAAACAATACAATCAAAACAAAGTTTATGTACAATCGAAAAGTCCGAATATCCAAGTACCTTTAAGATTATTCCCATCCACTGAATGAATGGTATGGTCCGTTGCCATGGTAATTGTAGAAGCCACTCCGCTCCGCCACGCCTGTCTCGCTGTCTGTACTCTCTTGTCTTCTCTGCTGCACCTGGTGTTTTTGTCGCTATAGGGAGGTGTGTAAAACTTAAGTTCACTTTTGGCACTGCACAAACGTATATATGTTTTAGTCGCTGTGTAAATAACAACACAGAGGTTTGCTGGCGAACTTCCTGCCTGTCTGTCTGTTGGGGTGTCGTTCGTTGACAAGTGGGTGCTGCTGTTAGCTAACGGTAGCGAGTTAGCGTTAGCTGAGCCTCCATAACTTCTATGCTCAACTGCAGTCAACTTTGTTGGGGCTGTTAACTCCTAACTAGGTTTAGGGTTTAGCTGAAGCTGTGGCTCTTGGCTGTGGGTTTATTTGCCCTGATAGACGACTGAATGGATCTGATGAACACATCCCAGCTTTTCTAGGAAAGGAATGCAAATGCCTGTGGTGCCTTGTAGAGAGAGGGAGAGAGGAAAAATAGCCTAACTTGCTCCTCCTCGTCAGACATTTTGGTACTGTCTACAACTACACTGGATTCATCATCATCCCAATACTGCGGCTTTAACTCACTACTGACTGATGATGGAAGAAAGGGGGTAGCTTACTGTACCTAGTAAGAGAGATGGCTTCTATATGTAAATCAGTTATTAACTGCTATGGACCCTGGTGTATGTGCACACTGCATAGCCTTGTCCCCTGCCTTTGCTTAAACAAGTCATGATAATAATATAGGTCTACAGCAGATGAAACATAGCTAATCAGCTTTAAGCTTTGCATAGCCTTTAGGTGATGTAATGTGACACGTACACTTGAGGTTATGGCATGTGACACTTTCCACCTAAGCCGAGGTAGTGACCCTGATCTTCAACCTTAGAAAGTCATAATGCAACTACAAGCCCTACTCCTCCTAACTTGCTTGCACACCATCATTACTCTAACTTAAAGGTCTCTCATCTTTTAGAGGGAAAGCAAGAGAAGAAGACAATGGCACACAACAGCCAAACCGAGCAGCAGTCTGCGTTTTGAGGATCTACTTATTGGACAACATTTGGGAACATCTTAATATGTTACCTGGACAAAATGTAGGCTGGATTGCTGCTTAACATCCTCGTCCTGGCTGAAAAGTTCATCACTTTACCGATGCAACTTCCTGATGCATGGCCATGGATAATGATGAGGTAATGCCCATAATCATTCGTTGATTTGTTTATCGTGGTTTAACATGTACAGCTAATTTCCATACTGTAAATGTTCGTTTGGAGTTTGACGGGCGTCTGAAGGCATAACACGGCATGCAATTTAACTGTATAACTGTTGGATTCAGAAATGTGCAAACCAATTTGAGCAGTTAAACAATTCACCCGGCTGCCAGACATTAAAAACGATTGGTTACTTTCTGGAGTGGATGTTAGAATTATTTGAATGCTTCCATGTCATCACATAGTTGACACTTTTGGTCTGATGTTTAAGTACATGTGAGATCTGAGCTGTTGCCTAGCATGTGGAGACAATGCGCAGCATGGTGGGGATGGTGTCTGTCTACCTCCATTGAATGACAGACCCTCTCGAGTTACAGGACCTGCAAATTACACTATTGAATTCAATGACAGGTGTTTAGCGTAAGCAGGACCCCTGCGTTGTGTCCTCCTGCTGCTGCCATGTGTCACGCAATAGATCATTTTGCAGCTATAGACTCAAATTTAACATCACATGTTTTTATCACACTGAAAGTGGCAGCTTGGAAGCTCTAAAAACCCACTGCTAAACATAAGAAGATAAAGTTTAAAGGTCCTTTCAGACTGGATGCATTTTCTTTTTCTGAAAATGTGGCCTATTTTTGCCATAGTGCATTATTCATTTTAATTTATTGGTGCCTTACCAGTCATTGTCTGTAATTGCTTTGTACATTCAAGTTATCATTTTGTCATACCTGCCCTAAGCTGTGACCTGTGCAATTCGATTTTAATTTATACCGTCTGTTCCAATGTTCAATGTCAAAAAACTGAAATCAATCGATTTGTACGACAATTAATTAAAGACGCTTTTTGTAACTTTCCAGGACTTCTTTCTCTCTCAAAAACACTTTATTGTGCAGCCCCCATAATACAACTTTGTACTGATAAATTCAACATCTAAAGGCCTATTCATACTCCAGTTTTAGGTGATAAGGTGACCACTGAAAACTTCAACATGGCGTCACGCCGCGGTGATAAGCGACTGACGTTTACTAACCACCGTTTCGGTGGCCACCTTATGACCTAAAACCGAGTATGAATGGGCGTTAAGATGCAACACATTGAGCATCAGCAGCACCAATTATTTTGTCCCCAAGGTGCGGACGGAGCAGGAACAGATCGCGGTGCGTCTGCAGGAGGATGGCCTGCCTCCGGGGGTCAGCGTTGAGGAGCGACAGCGCCACCTGTGGCATCAGCTGCTTGGCACTGAGAAAGAGCGCGACGCAGCCAACCAGGAGCTGCAGACGCTACGCACCCAGCAGGCCCGTGAGATGAAGGAGGTGAGATGACGAGAAAGGGCCATATTTATCCCTTTGAGCACTGCGAATTACGCATCCAGGCGATGCAGAGGCAAAGTTGCCCACCACGCTGAATAAATAATAAAGTGTTTGGTATGTTATCAGTAACTACAAACAGGTGCTCTTTGGAGAGGGTTCCATAATAGGTAAGTTCCTTCCTCTGTAGTAATTGGCCAACAAACCTCCAAGTGAAGAAAAAAACTCAAAGAAAAAAACAATGCATTCTGTTCAGTACAGTTTATAAAACCTTTATTTTCATGGCTCAGCTAGGCAAAAAAGGACCAATGGGCCCTGATGAAGTACTGAAAAGAGTGCTTTGGATTTCTTTGAGTTCATACAATCCAGGGGACATTTTTAATTCGCAGAGTTACTGCTTGACCTGTACAATGCAAACAGTGCAAACTTTCTAGTTGATGTTAATTTTGGCAGTTAAGTCTTTATTTCTTTTGCAAATATTACTAATGCGTTTTGTTTGTATATAGTGCTTTTCATAATACTCAAAGCCACTACATTATGGTGCAAAATCGATGCATAACTTTTTAATGACAATTTAAAAAAAAAAACTAAGGTGAAAAAGAAAAAAAATATGAAAGGGATTAAGGACATGGTTTGAGAAGTATAATACTCCAAGTCATAACGTGTGTGTGTGTGTGTGTGTGTGTGTGTGTGTGTGTGTGTGTGTGTGTGTGTGTGTGTGCGCGCACGTGTGCGCGCGCGCGCACACATGTTTCTCAGGTGGAGAGCTATGTGGAGCATATCCGCGGGCTGCTGGAGGAGCGCGAGGCGCTGACTGCTGAATATGAGAGAGACAACGAGCAGCTGCGCCTTGAGCTCCAACAGATCAGACTGCAGCAAGGTGAGTGCACGGCACCACAGAAACACTACTTTTTATCCCCTGTAGACAGCACGGACTATGATCTACTCTGAGAATATTAAGATGTATTATGATAGCTTAGGATGCTTGAATTGCTCAGCATTTATCAGGACTTATCGATATGTTTGACTTTGACTATTTCTCTTCGTCTCTGGAAGTGCTGATGCTATATAGCACTTCATTAATTTCTGGTGTCGTCACTGGCCTCTCTATGTCTTCGCAACATCCCCCAACTCACTGTTTCCCAAACACTGACCCATTTGTGGGTCGTGTACACATTTTATGGGTCACTATATATATTTTTTGTGGTGTGGGGGCGACTGTGGCTCAGGAGGTAGAGCAGGTTGTCCAATGATCCGTGAGTCGGAGGTTCGAATCCCCAAATTGCTCCCGATGTGCTGGTTGGTACCTTGCATGGCTTCTGCCGCACTCGGTGTGTGAATGGGTGAATGTAATAAAGTGCCTTGGATAAAGGCGCTATATAAATGCACCATTTACCATTTAATTATTGTTACCTTTTCAAAATACATTCCCAACAAAGCAAAACCTTTCATGAATGAATAATAAAATCCAATGATTTTTTTTCCAGTAATGTCATGAAGAAATGAAAGTAAAATCTAAAAGAATTCCATAAATTAGAACAAATATTTAAGAAGAAGTGAAAATTGTGGCGCTCACAACGGAGCGCCACATTGTGAGCTTGTAGATCTGCTAGTTTCACTAGTTTGGGTCGCAGGTTGAAAGGTTTTGGAGCCACCGAGTCCAACTGAGCTACAACCGGGATGAACTAGTACCTGCAGCAGACACACACTCACTGAGTGTAAAACTCTCTCATTATTCATCAAATACAGACTTGAACTTTTTTACAGGGGCCAGTATTGGGCCAGTAAGTGCTCTTTGAGAGCGGTTTTGAAGGTGGCTAGGGATTAGGGATTCATATTTCTTAACGGATGTTGGTAGGGCAATCCACATTTTTGTGGCATAGGAGCGAAATTATTTGAACCCCTTGTTTGAGGCAAATCTGTGTTGAACGTAGTTTGTTGAATTCCCTCTGGTGTTGTGATCGTGGACGTCATTGACATTAAGGGAGTATTTTGAGACGCAAAACTCCACATACTGTACTACATCATGCTAATGCCTCCCCCATGGATACCACCACCTGACAAATGTTTGTTAGTTTTAAAATTGAAGTTAGATGTTGTTTTTCCCCCCACGGCCCTGCTTATTGTTGTAAATTAGCGTCACTCATCTATTCATTCATTTACTAATTCACTCACTCACTCACTCATGGGACACTAGGATGGTGATGGTGAGTACTTACTTGTCCAATGACATTCTTGCATACAAATTATGGCTAGAGCTCTTCCAACCGTGTCCTTGCATGTAAATTACTTGGCACAATGGTGTCAGTGCTTTTGTCCAATTGTTTCATGCAAATGAAGTTCAGTCATCCACTTGGTTTCAGTCATCCTCTAGTCTAGGAGGTTCTGCAGTGATATGTACTGTATGTACAGCACAACCACAGGGATTAAAGAATGCAGAACAGATTAATTAAAACTGAGCCCAGCTCTTCTTGCCCAACCTACAGTACTAGTGCTGTTAGATAAGATCTAAAGATACAAATTAGATTTAAAAAAAATAAGTATTTGAATCCTTAATCAATTGAATCTCTGAATAGGAAATGTGCCACTTTTGTCTTGATAATAGTAGTCATCATTTGAAATTATTGTTCATTTGCTGTGATTTGGCTGATGCATGGCTACTTTACTATGTCTGTGATGAACAATACAATTATAAATGGTAAATATATAGCGCCTTTATCGAAGGCGCTTTACATAGTGCATTACATTCACCCATTCACACACACATTCACACACCGATTGCTGCGGAAGCCATGAAAGGTATCAAACATCGGGAACAATTTGGGGTGCAGTGTCTTGCCCAAGGACACTTCGTCATGTAGACAGGAGGAGCCGCGATTCGAACCCTCGACCCATGGATCATTGGACGACCTGCTCTACCTCCTGAGCCACAGTAGCTTGCACTACTAGCTGATACCAGTGGGTGACTCTCTCTGGGAGCTCCATTAGGAATGCAGTCTGCGTGTTCCGGTCATGACTCATGGTGGCTGTTGATGCCACTGCTGCTGTTATGATTGATCCAACAGTGGCAGGAACATACTGTAGCTTTGGATGCTGCTGCTGTTTATTAACAACTCTTGTTTAGCTAGATGAAGAGAGAGATGACATGACTTGGCTGGCACAAAATGTATGCTATCTGATTTGTAAACAAGTGTAATCTTAGTCATGGATCGTCCATAAAGTAACAGTTTTTGTATTGACTTGTACTTTCAGTTGTAATGTACCCATTCTGCATACTGTGAAATAAATGAATCAATCAATCAATCAATCAATCAATGTTGATGAATTCTCAACACTGTTGCCTTGTTTTCAGTAGAACCAAACACAGAACTGGTTCAGTTATGACTGTATTAACAAGTCTTTATGAACACATTGCTGCATAGTGTTACACTGCAGAGCAGCCAATAGATAGCATGTGTCAGGAGGTCATTGTTTTGATCATGTAATTTTTTATTCATGGCAAATGCAGAATCAGATACCGGTGTCTTTTATTCATACAAACTGCGAATAAATATTTGATATGGGGAAATATCTAATTAAATGAATGTGCCGTGGCTTTGTTCAACTGAAGTGAAGGAAGAACAACGCCCTCCTTTCCTTTGAATTTGAAACAGTCTGTCTCGAGAGACTGTGTCCTGAGTCATACAAGAACGTGTACACTGTGTAGAATACGCTTCAATTTGACTATCACCAACTTTACAAACAACCATTTGTAAGACGACGTGCAGTGTGTAGGATAGTGTGGGTGAGGATCCTCACCCATCAGTGCATGATCCACAGCAGCGCCGCCTGGCTCCTATCTAAAGGAACTCATCGAAAACAACTAATCTCCGCACCATAGGGGTCCGGGCTTTCTGCTCCTCTGCCTGAACACCTGAGAGCAACACAGTCCGTTGATGTGTGGCGGGTTAAAACTCACCAGTGGTCCCCCGACATGCGTGACAGGTTAACCTGTGGCTTCCTGTGAGGTTAGGTTTAGGGTTGGGTTTTGGTTAGGGTGTTGGTAGCCTGGCTACCTGGCTACCAACACGCTGATCAGCGTGTTGGCTACCGTTGACAAAAGAAATTGCCTGCCAGCCACACGACAGTGTCATATGAGTCTGGCTTATTAGCCAGGCTATTACCCAGGCTAATTTAAACACATGCACCCGTGGAGCCTAATCCCTGACACCTCCATCTTGCAGAGAGCCAGGGCAAGGAGCTGGTGGAGCTGTTGGCCCAGGAGGGTCTGGGAGAGATGGGCCTGAGTGGGCCCAGTGAGCAGGTGGCATACCTGCTGGTGGAGAGGGCTACGCTCCTGGAGAGGCTGGAGGCTGCTGAGAGGAGGCTGGACAGCCAGAGCCTCACGGGCAACCTGAGGGAGGTTCATCTGCAGGTACCACCAGTCAGGGCTCAACAGTACAAGCAGGTACTCACATTTTGCTAGTAAAAATGGTGTAGTGTGCGAATTGTGAAATTCAATTTGTAGCACCCGTGCGACTACAGAATTAGCCACTAGATGCCTGCAGCGCCCGGCGCTGTGGTTCAATTGTTACTGTGTGAGTGTGAGAGAGAACAGACTTATAGTCGCCGGGAAAAGGATTTATGTAACTCACGTTGGCTGTTGTTACATTTCCACCACGCCATTGCTAATGGAATCCATGGGTGAACCTCCGAATCTGAGGCCGATTTCTAAAAACGGCTTCTAAATCCCGAACTTTCTGAAAATCGTCAAATCTTTGATAATAAAACATAATGGAGCTATATACATAGCAACAGCAAAAATGACACAGGCGTTCCCGAATTGTAAACGTATAACAACGTATATGTCACTGTAACAGGTCGAATACTAATGTGTACAATAATATACACAACACCATTTGATTTGAAAACCCAGAAATTGACTGATCCAAGTGCAGATTTGAGTAAAACGTGATGCTATGAAATCAGAGATGAATTTGTCTTCTTTTGTGGTTCTACCATCTTGACAGGCGGAGCTGGAGCATGTCCACTGGGACACTGTCACACTGGGAGACGAGCTACGGCAGCAGAGAGAGGACATGCTGCAGACCAAAGACAGCATGACGAAGGTGAGGAGGAGTCTCCATTTGAACCTGGTGGTTTAGATAAGGATCAGGACTAGACTGGAAAAAAAAGAATGCCCTGGGCAGTGATATTAGTCAGGCCATGCCAGGTTTTGGTTTGGATGCAGACCTGAGGCCGTTTCACTGTCGACTCATAATATCAACACGAGGAAACCACCATTTTCATGTGGAGCAATTATTATGAAACAGCCATTAGGTCAACAGTTATTTAACTGTCCCTTAACCCTAAAGTTACAGGTTTGATAGCAGCAGCAGAAACAACAAAAATGGCATGTGTGTTGCATGCATGCGCGCAGGTGTGTTTGTGTGTGTGTGTGTGTACGTGCGTGTGTGTGTGTGCTATAATGGTTTAAAGTTTTGTTAATCAACCAAGTGTTGTCATGTTGTACAGCAGCCTGTCTCTCTCCTCAGCAGCCTTCGTGTCAGAGTCCATGGAAGAAGCTGTTTGGTCCACGCAGGTCTGCTCAGAACAAACACAGTGGTGCCCCCGTATGTCCTCCACCATACTGCTATATCCAAACCACTAACACTGACGCCACCTGTTTGTGTGGCTTGTTTTGACGCATTTACTACCATTTTTACACACTCACACTGAGAATGTCTTACTGAAGCCGGTATGCCCCACTGTGATGTCCACACACCACCACTACTGAACCACAGCACCTGTTTCACTAACAGCTTTGTTAAATTGGGACATGGTCAATTTTGCATGATAAGGGTGAAATGTGAGGAATGGAAATCGTCAGCATGTTCACTGGCAAGAGCATGTCCATCGTTTGCTGAATGTAATCCTTCTCTCAAGTGTATACCAAATGCTGGGCAATGGGAATGTGGTTTCTTCTCCCTCTCGTTTTCCTAAATCTCCTTCTCCAGGCCCTCAGTGATGACAGCCCCCAGCCCCATTAACGCTTGTCTCTTAAATCAACACATTTTAACCAGATGTGCCCAACCCCAAGTACAAGACTAACCACTTGAACCCCTAGCATCCCTATTCAGGGGAGAAAATAGCAGATCTACAAGTTCACAATAATCTAAGATGGGCATTTAAATAGACCATTATTGATCCCGGTGAGGAAATTCAGCTGCCAAAGGCAGTACAGAATCTGGGAAACGTTGAAGCCGCCCAACCTTACTGGCCAAAGGAACTCAGGTGGTTGTAGCATGTAGCACGAGCAAAAGAGCGCGCAGCTGGGGTTTAACCCAGTTGGACCTGGTGTAACCTATATGGTGTTATACCTTTCATGCTGGGAGCCACCGTGTGTCTCATACATTGCTGTGTCTCGTATAGCAACCAGATTTTGGTGCCCAAATTGAGAAAATGTGGAAGTAGAGCGTTCTGCCGGGTGCTTCAAACGCTAGTGAGAAACTTCTGTTGACATGAATAGTGGGGGCGGGACTGTCCACTATCTAGTTTATAACTCTAGCAATCAATATGTTCTGGATGATAAGCGGTAAAATACAATAATTATAGAAAGGGGTAACAGCAACATACTCATACCTGGAAAGTAGTGCCACACCAAACATAACAGTTTACAGACCAAACATAATGCTAACTCTCCACATCTGGACTACATTAAGTACAGTAAAGTACAGTATACTGTACTGTATGTACATTATTGTCATAGAAAAAGTGATGCAACGTGTTGTGAGCTTGTAGATCGGCTATTTTCTCTATATATAGGAATTAAGGCCCCCTTTACATGAGAACGGTTTCCATAGAAAACGATAAAATAGAATCGTTTGCTGAGGTCCATTTAGATGACAACAGCGTTTTCGGGGGGTGAAAACGCAACAAAGTGAAAACTCCTTCCAGAGTGGAAATCTTTGAAAACGCTGTCTCCTCCCGTCTCCATGTAAACGGGCAAAACTGTGAATCCGCAAAATGTGACATCACGACTCACGTGGGCTCACAACGCTTAATGTTTATTAAATTGGTACAGAACCGTAGGCGATATTACAAATGTAGCGACTAGCGATGGTGAACGTAAACCATGAATGTAAACAAACAGCCATGTGATAGGAAGTAGAACGGATGTGGTTCTAGAACATAGACATATAAACATAGACGCCCTCTCCGGCTCTGGAGCGCGTATGCTCGTAGGGGGGCAAAATTTTCCCAACATTCTTTGCGAATCATAAGAGGGCAGGGGAGGGCACTTGCAAAGCTTCCGCGTGCGTCAGTG
>OOFJ01139425.1:2654-14282 GCA_900323375.1 Benthosema glaciale
GGGGGGGGTTGGGTCACAGGCGATTAGAGGAAGTGATGTAATCCTAAAATGCTTGCTCGGAATCAGGAGTCTCGGATCCGAAGGGTTAACCTGCAAATAAACACTAGCAGATCCACACAAAGTATAGACACGGAGGAGAGGATGCTGACGTTGCCGTTTTGGCTCTTAAGCCATGTTCAAGGGCCCATCTGGACCTCATCGCCTGGGATCAATTACAGGATACAACAGAGACTAAACTAATGATCTGGGGGGGAGAGAGAGGGAGAGAGTGAACGCAGGCGAGAACGACTGAAGGAAAAGATTGTGTACTGTATAACTCAATCTCCATCGTTTTGATGAAGGGTGCTGCTTCTCTTTATGGCTGCTGCACTCATTTTCAGATAAAATTCATAGTTGATGGTGACACCCCGGCAGGCCGAAACAGTGCAAAGCTGAAATTGCCAGAGTTTAGCCGAGCTACGGGAATTACCATTCAACAACATGCCTGTCACATGGGTAAAGAAAGTGGGTTGCTTTAGAATCAGAGACATATTAATGAATGAAATAGACAGCTTGTGTTTTGTGCCAAAATCAATAAAGCACTCTTCCATCATAGTGTCTGCATCTTGACTTGTTGTTTATTACTGCATGGCACAAGCACATAAAAACGGATCCCACCAGAACAGTCTCTCTATCCAAACTAGCCCAGATATCGAACCAAGTAAGTAACCATCTAACAATTGTCTCAATTACAAAGTGCTTTATGGATAATGGTCTCTATACAACCGAGTGCTGATCGTTGTAGCTAGACTACATTCTCGTGGACTTGACAAGCTGGTTAACACTGTAATCAGGTTACTTGTGTCAGCTAATTGAAACTTTTGACTGACGTCTGGGCAGAGGGACATATCAGTCATGCATCCTGAAATGCAATTCCCGTTTGTTGTGACTACCGACGGGGTTTTAAGAGATACAAAGTGTTTTGCAAAATAAACCCAATCAACACTGCAATTACAGGGCCTAACTTGAAGCCTACCTGGTTCAAATCTTGGTCCGTCAAGAGATGCAGCTCTCGTGGCTTGAAACAGTTCTGACATTTACTTTTGTTAAAAATGTTCGCCTGGAACTTCCTACAGGGGTTTTCCTTTGCAGCAGACATTGTTGCAGGTTTCTATCCCACCTCAAAGCAAACTGATAATAGTTTCTTCTGACAACTCTATATGAGCTGTGTGTGTGCAAGCAATCCCCGGGGTTGTTGTTCTTCTTGTTGTTGTTGCGTTTCTTTTTATCCAAATGTGGTGAACAACTGCTTAGCCATCCAATGCATCATTCCATCCAAGTTTTTAAATCGTGCACGATCACAGTTCAAAACACTCCCTTTTGCTTGGCGAGTTATATCCAATTAGTACTATTATTCCCCCAATAAATGATGAGTGGCCATTATTAAGCCAGACAGCGTTTTTTTGTGTGGTGGTGGTGATAGATGATAAGATAGCCTTTTTCAGTCCATGATGGCCTCCTGCATCCCACAAAGCCCAGCAGTGGCGACAGACCAGACCAGACCCAGACACACAGCAGCAGCAGCAGAAGGTGGCTAGTAGTATTAGCTCGCTATTAGCCCAACAACAACAACAACACGGGCTTTCCTTCCACAGATCAATAATAACGGGGCGCCGCAAGCCACAAAAACACCAGGGCCGAGGAGGAACCAAAAATCCGCCCAGGCAAGGCAATCCTCCAGTCAGTCGGTGGCTAGCAGGGGCTGCTATATCCTCCCCGCCCGGGGTCGTTGGTCGTTCCTCTCCTCCTTCTCCTCCACGGAGCGGAGTTGACCCACCGTCCCCGACCGACCGCTCCTCCTCACTCACTCCTCCTCCTGCTGCTAGCTCGTTGAGCTAGCTTTTTGCTAATAATGAAACCCTACTTTGGGGGTTTTAAAAGGAGCCCCGAATAAACAAAACTACCGACTCCCTCTTTCTACTACGTGCTGCTTCCCATACGGTCTGCACTGGAGTAAAGAACCCCCCCACCTACTACTACCCCGTCCCCGAAATTTCACTACTACTGACGCCAAATAAGTTGATATTTGGGGTTGGGTTCCATTATTCCAGCAGCAGCACGGTGGGTTTATTTTTCTTCCTTTTCTAGTCGGGACTGACTGACTGACTGTGAGTTCTTCTTCTTTCCCAGTGGATGGAGGGAGGTCGCAGATTTGGCTGCTGGAATTTTACGGGATCTCGCGGTATTAGCTCAACTAGTCGCCCCGCCCACCGGAGAGAGAAGCACAATAATCTATCATGTCGTACGGTGGTCTCGCGCATGGGATATTTTATTGTTTATTATTTAACACGTTATTTTTTATAGATTTTACAGCAATACAATAGCAATTATAACATATAAATGAAAAATGTCCTTTTGGGTCATTTATTTTTTACAAATAAAAAGCACCAACAACAAAACAAAAAAACAGAAAATAAAGTCAAATAAGAAACCAGGTGAAAAATGACAGTCAATGCAAAGTTAATTAAAGACAAGACAGGACAAGACAAGACAAACAAACAGTATTACTCATAAAATCTCCTTATCTGCTCCTTATCTCCTTATCTGGGCGGACGACACAAGATGGAGTTAATAAATGATGTAATTAAATACTGTTTTTAGTGTTTTATAGGCTATATGCTTTAAAGTTGCATGACCAATTCACTGTGGGAAATGCAAAGTTTAAATAAGTCATTCTTCTGATATGAGTAGAGCTAGACTGTGGCGTGAAAAATGAAAAACTTCAAGTTCTCAAGGTTATCCGGTTGTTGATTTCAGTCATTGGGATGTAATCGTGGAGCTATGGATGAAATTGGCAGTAATAGTCTTGTTCTCTTTCTCCCTCTTTCAGTGACCCATATGCCAAAGTAGGCTACTGTCACTTTCTATCCACAGACTCAGTTGTATTTACTTAAAAGCTGGTTTAGGCGAATAAGGAGCATTTAAGCATTTCTAAAACTTTGAGGGAGGAGGGGGGGCAATAGAGCGCCTACCCTTAGGAGTTTGAGTTTGGGGACATAGTAGTTGCTTGATGATATTTAGACAAGGCGTTGACTAAAATTCCTTCAACACCAACTGTGCAACTCTTATTTCTGGTCAGGGGGAGTGTGGGCCTCCATTTGTTGTCGATCCCTGCTTCATGTTGGCAACAAGGAGGCATGCCTTAAATACTATACACCACATAACGTGTATTAATGGCTGACTCTAGCACAGGGCTATTATAAGCATCAGGTTCCACTAGCCCGCAGTGGGCCAGGGCAGGCAGAGAGTGTGTTAGAGAGCTATGTGAACTGACAAGAGACACAGAGGGAAAAGGGATAATACTCTGTTACCTAACTAAACCCGGAAAACATCAGCCATCCCCGGCGAAGGATTAGTTCCCTGCCCATGCTGTAAGTGACCCAAGAATAACAGAGATTACATGTGTGTCTGTGTGCTGTGTTGCTATAGATATGTGCTGCTCATCATCAGTAGGCCTACCGACTATAGCCCCTCTGGGACCTCCGGGGGGGATTTACAGTATTTGTAGGTAATTATACGACATATTTACGGTTCTTCTGACTGCAGGGCGTCTTTAATGTGTTTTCCCCACTAAATCAAGACAAGGAAGCTATCTAGGTCCTTTCTTGATTGTGCACGTGAACCTTCCGAAAGGCTGCCCCCCTTGGGGTATCTAATGACAATATCCTGGAGGTGACATAATGTAGTGCAACTAAGCGATTCTGCTGCGGCAGAATATATTTAGCCGTTCCCTTAATACACACTTTACATGGTAAGTGCAATAGAAAGCCCACCAGACACACATAGGACCCACATACATACACAGAGATTTAGGAGGAACACTTTGAGTATATTAGTGCCATTATAGGCCTACTACCTTACCTACTACCTTATCTTACTGTCTTGATGAAATGAACATGGTGGGCCATATTGTATTGTGGGCCAAAAGTAGAAATGCTTTATAGTGTCGTCCCACTCACAGTTTTCAGTCTTAATACACAACTCTCTGAGTTGTACTTGAAATGTACTGTTAATGTACTTGAAATGTACTGTAATTCTCCAAGGTGTTAAATAAAAAATGTAATCAATCAAACAAAAACAAGTGAATGACATTATTCTAAATCCACTTTTACTTCATAGATAAAGCCATGTCGGTATGCAATCAATACCGACATGCAGAACTAAAAGGTCTAGGAGGGCATTACACAGTGCACAGCGGGCTGCGAGACTTCTCCTTTGGCACACATATCTATCGCTTGGGAAGTGCACACTCTGGTCTGCTTCTACAGAACACACCGACTGTTCCACAAGTTGAAACGTGACCCACATTTTACCCTGATGTCACCCGTGCTTATCTGAATAGGACCTGTCAAGTGTATAGTCTTGAGTTGGACACAGGAGAGAACTGTATCGTTTCGTTGCCCACGGCTTACTCCTCCTCAGCCACTGTGTGGAAACACACAGGATAGTGGCTCACCATCTCTCTCGAGCACACAATTGACAGCACATGTATGCTGATATTGCTCTACGGAGTTTTCAGTAATGGTGACGGATGATGCTTTTTTGGCATTAACAGCGATCTACACAAACAGATAAGCCGCACCTAGCTATATACACTTCCAAGTTCCAACTGGATTCTGGTTCTTGTCTCAACACCATGGTCCTTGACTGGGTTTTTGCTGTTCTAAGAATGCAGGTCAATGTTGGTCTTTTGTGTATTCACTGCTTATATTGGATCCTCTCTCTCTCTGTCTCCCTAACAGATCATGAGTTTCTCCTCTGTGTTTGCACTGCCCCTGCTGATAGTGGTGGCAGCAGGGATATACTACATCTACAATGAGGTCGTGCAGTTCATGTCGAAGTCCTTGGTGCGGAACAAAGTTGTGGTGATCACGGACGCCGTGTCGGGCGTCGGGACTGGTAAATAACTTTTCATAACCTTTTTTTTATGATTCGACTTTGAGAAATAGTTTCCAACGCAGTTGTAGAATGGAATTTAACAAGGTTATTGTACACAATGAGCCAAATATTATGTTTTTTTTGTTCTATTTAGCGTGTGCCCATATCCTCCATAAGGGAGGTGCCAGACTGATCCTGTGTGGGATGAGCTGGGATAAGCTTGAGTCTCTGTTTGATTCATTGACCAGAGATGCCGATCCCAGCCAGGTGAGGCAAACCAGATCGAAAACACAGTGTCAGCAAGTCCATCCTTGTTTGAATAAGCACCAAAAAGTGATTCTTCCATGCTTTTGTGACTTGCGAGCTCCCTGAATGAGGGAAAAGGTATGCATTGCAGCCATTGATCCAAGGAAATACACAACCACTTAGATTATCAAAGATCTGGTTACACCTTCACGACATCACACTCAGTCTTGATTGTGTGGCCTTTTCAGATGAATAAACGAAAAACTGTCTAACTGTCAGTGAGGGATCAATGGATGACACAAGGGTTCCTAGAAAAAGACATAGCCATAGCACATTCTGTCACTGCTTTTATCATAATGCTCTCCTCTATCTATCGCGTCACAGACCGCCGCTTCCTCCTCTGGTCACACACAATAGTAGGATATCCTTTCTGACAGTGTCCACTGTCCACTGGGCATTTCCTGTACACAAGCCAGAGCAGATGCATGTATAGGCTATAGGAAATAAAAGCAGATGTTACTGCAACAGACACTAATATTATCCAATGAGAAAACATATGAGCATTATACCTGTCATTATGCAGCATTGCAGCAACATAGGAAAACAAAATCGAATTGGTTTAGCAGCCATTTTCATAATAATTTTGCCATTCAGCAAAATAGCAAATCATTTTGTGAGCTTGTAGAACGGTTATTTTAGGTGAAGTTATTTAGCGTAGAGGTCGGCTAAATATAGGGTTCAAGTGGCACCCGCCATAACACATACCTTCCTTGTTGTCTATTTCCCCACAAGACGTTCCAGCCCAAGCTTGTGATCCTGGACTTCAGTGACATGGACAGCATGCCAGAGGTGGTGAACGAGGTGAACGAGTGTTATGGCTGCGTGGACGTGTTGATCTGCAACAGCAGCATGAAGCTGAGGGCCCCCGTGCAGAGCGTCTCTCTGGAACTGGACAGAAACATCATGGACATCAACTATTTTGGCCCCAGCTCTCTGGCCAAAGGTAGACACACACCAGAGCAGAGCCAATTTGCCCAAATCGCCACAAACACCTACTAAGACAAGACATTGCGTTCCTGCGCGCATTCCTGTATCATTGATGTCTTTGACAGCCAATAATGAGCGCTTAATAATGATTAACGACTGTGTTAATCTGTGTCACACAGGTGTGCTCCCGACGATGTTGTCCAGAAGATCAGGACACATCGTATTGGTCAACAGCATTCAGGGCAGACTGGCGGTCCCTTTCAGAAGCTCCTGTAAGTTCTCGTGAAGCCGTTTTCAGCTCCTCTGTGGTGTCTATATCTTCTCCTTTTTAATCATTTTCTTTTGGCATTTCTGCCTTTATCGATAGATTAGATACAAGTGAAGGATGGCAGGAAAGAGGGAGAGGGAGATGGGGGAGACAAAGGTTGTCATGAACGGGACTCGAACACAGAATGCACTGTCAGAGCCTGTATGTGGCATGCGCTTGGACCACTAGGCCAGCGGGCACCCCGTGTCTATCTTCTTTTTTATTTATTAATATGGCTACCGGGAGGACTGTCCGGCAGGCCTCTGACACACGTCACTCTGCCTCAGACATAACCATAACCAAACCTGACCACAGACTCAAGGGAGTCCTTTCTATAAATGGTAAATTGTGCATTTATATAGCGCCTTTATCCAAGGAGCTTTACATAGATTGTGCATTACATTCACACATTCACACACTGATGGCAGCGGAGGCCATGCAAGGCACCTACCAGCACATTAGGAGCAATTAGGGGTTAAGTGTCTTGCTCAAGGACACATCGACACTAACTCTGGGGGAGCCCGGGTTCGAGCCGGCAACCTTGCGGTTGCCATCCAGTCACTCTACCCCTGAGCCACCGCCGCCCCTGGTATAACTATAGCTATTACCTCTGCTGAATGAAAATCATGAAGTAAAACTCAAAATATATGAAAATATCCACACTGCTGTATATGTTCTGCTCCCCATTCATAGTGCTGCGCCTCATAAGAGACTACATACAGCCAGTTAGAATTTCAAACATGAACTACAAGTTTTCAGTGTGTGTGGTGCAACAGGCACAAAGAATTCCTGTGGCGAGACAGATAACAATTAGGCTCGGTGTCTCCTTTGCAATGCATGGAATGAAGTTGCGTTATGGGTGAGTCAAAGCTCTTTTGTGTTCACACGTGTGTCTGTCTGCGTGTATTTATGTATGTCTTTTTAGATGCGGCCTCCAAGCATGCAGCACAAGCCTTCTTTGACTGCTTGCGTGCCGAAGTGGAGGAGTATGGCATAACTGTCAGCACCATAAGTCACACCTTCATCAATACGGGTGCCATTCCTCCATCTGACATACCTGTGCTCAACCTCAACAACTTGAAACCATGTGAGTATATGAGGATAATGCCTAATGTATGTTGCTTGCCAAATATAGCATGACGACGCTGAGGTGGAAAACAGAACACGCAATTTTCTACGGCGTGGAACTGCAAGGAATCTAGCAGAGTCTGTCTATGCCTCGATCTGGAGATAATCTCATTAAAATTAGGTTCACTGGAAATTTATTGTGCCACAGAAATTCCCCCACTTCATATTTTGTATACTTTTGAAATATGTAACTTTAATTAACTTTGTAATGGAAAGCCCCTGGCTATGTATATTTTTAGGCTCCGTTTGAAACCCTGCACAAATATGGATTTATATACTGTGTCTTAGGCCTGATTCACACTGGCAGCCAAATCTAGCCTGAATCACATCTGAGCCACTTCAGGATTGAAATCCGATTGGTTTAAATGGTCACATGACTCATTTTAAGCAATAGGATTTCAATCCTGAAGTGGCTCAGATCTGATTCAGGCTAGATTTGGCTGCCAGTGTGAATCAGGCCTTAGATATGTCATAGATCCCATCTGGATCCCAAGATCCACACATGCTTAAAGGTTTGGCAAGTGGCGTGGTTGTAGTATAAAAAAAAAGAGTCTTGAAGAATCTATTGTTCAAAGCGCGGACTTACATAATGATAATGACAGCCAAATCATTATACAGGTGCACAACATGCAACATATGAACATTGTTTTGGGCTAAACTGAACCAATTTTTCTTCCTCGCTACAGTCATTACCACCGTTATTGCGAACCAGTTGACCAACGGTGTGGGCCCATCGGTTCTGGCCAATGAGATTGTGCACACCGTGAACAGGAAGAGGAGAGAGGTCCTGCTGGCCCACCCCATCCCCAGGGTGGCCCTCTACCTCCGCTCGCTCTTCCCATCCTTCCTCTTCTCTGTGGTGGCCGCGGGAGTGAAGGACTCCGCTCTGGCTGAGCAGATGCAGTAGGACAGTGGTTCCCCAAACAAGCCTTTTCATATCAACGGTCCCTAAATTGACACCCATTTGAAAAGATATGCCAGGGAACCCCCATAAGAGAATATTCTTAGGGTTTCTACTAGCAGTGATTCTCAACCATTTTAATTTCAAGGACCCTCAGTTTGACATGCCTTAGGCTACGGTCATCCTTTTAATGGCATCTATCTCTGGGACCCTATAATTAATACAGTAAAATCAATGTTAATTTAACTCTGAGAGTGTACAAATCACAAATGTAACATTTGGTTTTCATAAATCTAGTGGCGTAAAAGTACAATATTTGGATCTGAGATGTAGTGGAGAAGTAAAGGTAAGTAGAAATATCTCAAAATTGTACTTAAGTACAGTAGGCTACGTAAGTAAATGTAAGGCCCAAGATAGATTTTTATGCCAAGCTATTTTCTCTGTGAAATCCATGCAATTTATAGAATCGCCAGTAGATGGCAGCAACATGTCATTATTAGGACTAGTGTGGTCTTTGTTCCTTGATTTATGCAACTGTTGACCTTCAGGTATTTCATTCAACATTGTGCCATTTGCTTGCATTTTATGATGGTGCTAATTTTGATGTGTGCATTTTAAGATAAAAAAAACCCAAATAAGAATGTAATGCCCTGGACATGTGACAATAAAATTGTTCAGTGACAAATGTGTCATAATGAATTGTCCCTCAGAATGTCTGCTCTCATACTCACACGTATCTTTTACTTCATCTTCAGTATTGTTTCGAGGCGAGCTGACCAGACTCTTCTTCATCAGACCTTGAAGGTCTGAACAAAGATACTATACATGCTTGACATTTTAAATATCGAAAAGCCTAGAATGATTTCCTCTGTAAAACACTATTGCGTTTCACCATCTTGTATAATATAATACTATTGTATATACTAAGTGTAATAGAAAGCCTGTCAGTACTATTGGTTGTTATTATTATTAACCAAACAAAAGGTCAGAACTCATAGTATATGTGTCAACGTCATGGTTGCGTCACAGCCGCAGAGTTATAAAACTCAGGTCCAAACCAGTGGTGTTTTTGGCAGCAAATTTTTATTTTAGTCTCTTGAATTGCTTCCATTTAGTTTTAGTCACATTTTAGTCACCTGGAATGTTTTAGTGTTAGTCTAGTTTTAGTCAACTAAATATAAGATTTTAGTCGACTAAATCTACAGTTGATTTAGTCGACTAAAATTTATTTTCGTGGGCCTTGATGCAGTTTTTTTTTGTTGTTGTTTTTACACTCACTTGCGGAAAATAGCCGATCTACAAGCTCAGAATCCGTACTGGATCTCTTGTCCACTAGTCCCTTCCTAACATTTTAGTCTAGTTTTTATTTGTTGACGAAATTGTCAGTATATTTAGTCTTAGTTTTTGTCATCGTAGCTTAGTTTTCATTTAGTTTCCATGTAGTTTTCGTCAGTGAAAAAAGGTAGTCGACGAACATTTTTCGTCTTAGTTTTAGTCGACGAAAACAACATTGGTCCAAACACATCTTTGTTCGATCAGCTTGACAGCACCTCTCTCTAAGATTTGTTTTGGGGATTTTTATGCCTTTATTGATAGGGAACAGTATACAGACAGGAAAGGCGGAGAGAGATGGGGAGTGACACGCCGCAAAGGCCGTCGGGCTAATTTGAGAGCGGTTTTGAAGGAGTCAAGGGATTCCCACCTGAAATACTTTCTGTTTATTAAAGAACTGGAGAGACAAAGACAGAATTGGTTACTGAACCAATAACAAGAATAATGTAGGCTGCTATCAGAATATAACAATTTAACCTTTTAACAAAGAAACGTAACCGACCTTGAATTACTCTAGCTTATGACGAATATACAAGCTTGTAAGAGCTTGAAGATCTGCAACGTTTTGTTATATATTTTTTAAAACATTCTTTTTTATTAGGGTGCTTCACTATATTATATGTTATGATTTTGTGCAAAATGTGTCAAATCTCCACGGCCTCGCAATCCCCCTTTAGGATCCAACATAGGTGGCCCGGCCAGACCCCAGGTTGGGAAACTCCATAGACTGTCACTAGAGTCTAGCGAACAGGGATCTATTTTTAAAGCTTAGTTTGGGGGCTTTATGCCTTTATTGATTGGACAGTAGACTGACAGGAAACGATGGGGAGTGACTGACACGCAGCAAAGGTCGTCAGGATCGGGATTCAAACCTGTGACACACTGTCAGGCCACAGTGCAGCCTAGGCGCCCGGACCAGGCCATATAGGGCATCTATTTTAACTAATTCATTATTAGTTAAAGGTAGGCACTGATTGTGTATAGAGATATTTTATTAGCCTCTCTGTTCATTATATTCAGGGATATAATGGATATTTTTGCACAGAATGCATATACAGTACGCTCACATGTCGCGGCTGAGACACAGACCAGTGTTATAGTTTTGAGATATTCAGGTCGTTTCACTGACAGCTGACATAATGCCATACTTCATCATAAAAGAATGTTGCACAAAACAGTTGTGATCTACAAGCTCACAGAATGTTGTGATGCAATGCATTGTGACCTTGCAGATCTGCTATTTTCACTGTTTTAAAAATAAGAATCACACCCATGTGAAGTGAGGCGTGTTCTTATTATACATCATCATACATCATCTCATGAACAACTGAATTTATGTGATTGGTTGACGTTAATCTACGTCATATTTGGTGGACATTTGACCAAATTTCTCCTTTCATTGTCAATATGGCAAATATGAGATGTGTGAGACAAAAGCTGTATAGGAGGGCCCTCAAAAATCACGCCCATGTGTGAAGTGAGGGGCACTCGTACATCATCATGGTGTAAATTCAATGAGAATTTAATGTTTGTGTAAGACAAAATTACAGATTTGCTCAGACACATGATGGAAATTCTCCATTCATTGTCAATGGGAATTTAATCTTTATATAAGATGAAAGTCTACACTAATAGCTGAATATAGGAGAGTGAGCGCCGAGCGCCCCTCACTTTAATTGGTCCTTTAATAAATAAATAAAGTAATTATGATGTAAGGCACAGTTTTATACCAGTATAATGTAGGAAAACAATGACAGGCACACACAAGCAGAATTGCTTTGCAATATTGGCCAAGCCTCATGTGACGTTT
>OOFJ01139426.1:0-12753 GCA_900323375.1 Benthosema glaciale
ATATGACACATGTTTCTGATTTCATCCTGGTCAGATATTTCCCTGAAGTGGTGAAGGAAGGTCTGACCAACCAGCTTAACAACCCAGAGGTTGAGGTAGACATCACTAGACCAGACACGCTGATTCGACAGCAGATCATGGCTCTCCGTGTAATGACCAACAAGCTGAGGAATGCCTACAATGGAAATGATATCTACTTCCAGGACTCTAGTAAGTTTTCTAACTACTGTAAATACATACAGTACTACACTGCCTAATAATGCCTTTCCCAACAATATATCACAACCGAATCTGTCAATTTCAGTTTTTTATTGTTTTTAGAATAAATCAATACAAATAAATGTTTGTCCCATACCACTCACTCAGGCATAAGTGTACACTACAATTATTATGTACATACCTGTGTGCTTACTTACACACACTTTTACACCTTTACTGTACCAAAGAAAAGTCTCAGTTGTCTACTAAAGCAAAGACTATCATCATCAGAAGAATAAATGGAAGTGGATGTGAAACAGCCTAAGCTCTGCCTGCAGTACATATCACTGTCGACCACATACAGTAGGCTCTGATGCCTGACAGCGATTTCCCTGGGGTAGACTCCCTAGCCCATGGGCCCTTTTCTGCATATCACTCCCCGATTCTCTCTCCCTGTTTCCTGTCTCTCTTCCCTGTGTAGTGTGCACTATCAATAATGGCAGAAAAAGGCCCAAAAAGAGAGAGAATCACCTTGGTTTGACAACATGTGGTGATTTGTATAATATATAGCTGCTGCAGATAGTCTCTATTTATACAGACTGTTGTGCTGACATGAGATGTTTTTTATTTATTATTTTCAAGAACTTTACTGCCGTTCCCTCCACACGTCGGTGGATGTGCACAGAATTCATTCATACATTTTCACATGCATGTTTTTGTGTCTGCAGGCGATGAGGGGAGTGGCTCTGGCAGTGGCAGCGGGTGCTCTGACGGCTGTACCACTGAGCCTGTCATAATCGGTACGGAGGCGCCCGTAATCGGCGCAGACCGGAGTGATGTACGTGCCGCAGCAGCCGGAAAGTCGTTTTCCCCTGGACCCTCCCTGCTGCTGGTAACCGCTGCCCTCGCACTCCTGGCACTGCAGACACGACTGAGATAATACCTACATGAGTCCTGATCAAGGACCAGTGTACTCGGACTTAAAAGTATATTGAACAGCAAGTTCTAATGCTGTTGATGTTCCCTCACTGGACATGTAGAACCTCCTGAATCTCATCCAGAATGGTTCACGGTAGGGCTGCGTGCAGCTCTGCATCCTGCTTGTCCCCCAAAGACTGCTTGGTGTCTTCACTGAAGCAGCTTTCACATCCCTTATACAAAATAAAATGAAAAGGAAAATGTGGCATTTTCCCATAATTCCAGAACTGGCTTTGAACAAGATGCATCCCTTTTGGAGAGTGACACCCATCTTTAGATGCTCATATGAAAATGTCTCCCTCTTTTCTTTACAAGAAGAAAATTGTGATTGCTTTTGCCTTTTGAGTCCCCCACAGAGAGTAGTATGTCTTAATGTATGAGTATGAATGGGAATGTTGTAATTGGTTTGTATCCAGGCTCAGCAGTATTCTCCAGCAGTCACTCTGTAATTGCACACTACTTTTGTTGGTTCCACGTGCTTTCAGACCTACAGGACACAATTACAACATATATAGAGAAAAATATATATTTATATTTTCAGAACGTTTAATTATATTGTACCATTTGTTGGTACAATATAATTGTATTGAACAATACAATTGAGTACCATTATTTTTCATTAAATTGTAGGCCTACCTTTCTCACCGAAAGGTACTGCGCTCTATTGTTTTATCAGTGGCTTCATTTTAGCATATAAAGCATTATTTGTTTTGGAAAGTTGTTTTATCGCCTACTGTACAATAATAAAGACTTTTGGAAAAGGAAAAAAATATAAAAGATTGAAGTTAAGACCTGAGGCCGATTCTATAAATCATCTACAGTATGTCGGGTGGAAACCTCATTACGTCCAAAACTGTTACTTTTCAGGATTCAATCTCCAGCTTGTGGATCTCCAGCTTGTGGATCTGCTATTTTTGATACTTGTGTGTGGCGCTGTAGAATGCTCATGCAGGGCGTTAATTTACGAAAAAACACAAAAAGTTACATTATGGAGATAAGAGCTTTCTGCCCGACAACAAATAAATGCCTTCTACGTCCTAAAGGTCCTCTGCGTAATCTAAAATTACACAGATGCTTTTTTCTGGTTGTAATGGATTAATACAATAAAATAGTAAAATATGGCATTAGTAAATTTGGGGTCTAACTTCTGGGTACCTGAAAGATGAACTTGAACCTTTCAAATTTCTTATTTCTTTTTCCATTTTCTTTATGTACAATCATATTCACCACATATCAAAACAACATTATCTTGTGTTTTTCTTTATTTTTTACTTTCTTTATTCATTCTTTTTTAATTAAATCTTTATTTGTATTTGCCATGTTTTTCACAAAGGTTTATAAATGTAAAAATCAAGCCAAACGGTCCCATATAATATATTCTTGACATGGTATGTCTTTCAAAACAAAACAAGGATGTAGTATGCTTTTTGTCTGCACTTTTATTTTGAAATGAGTAAAAAGAAATGTGCGCTTCCTTCTGACATCATTCATATTCAATTGGTTCAGAAGTTTTGCCCTTTTGTTAAAAAAAAATGGGGCGAAAAAAGATCATCTCAAAAGTTTATTCTGATTTATTTTTTATGAATAGCAATGAAAAAATATTGTAATTGCTGTTATTTTAGCGGAAGTGGCAGCATGGAATTGAAATGAATCTAAGTGAATGAGAACCATCATGATGGTACAGTATGTGTTTTAGATTTCTGGGTTGTTACAGATGTTCCAATGGAATTCAATATTAGCCGCAAACGGGAATCTCTCTTTTTTTAATCCTTTAAAACAACATTCTGTGTGTAGCCAAACATGCCAGTACTGGGGAAGGCAGAAACCAAAACGTTTGACTACATACAAAATGGGAATCATGTTGTTTTAAAACAAGAAAAGTGCAGCTCATATTGAACTTATTGGAGTTGCTTTGCTATGAGTGAACTAAAAGAAGATTATTTTGTGACTATGGGTGAGCACAGTGGTTCAACTTTTTGTTTCAGATGCTGTAATTCTTATGCCTGAGCAAATCTGGCTCAGTGAGGCTTAAAGTCTATCATGGCGCTTTTGGAAATGAGAAACCAGTAGGTAAGAGTATGCCATGCAAAGGTCAAATGCACCTATGAGAGCCAATTTCCACAGAGAAGAGCCTTGAATGATGTTGGATAAGAGGTCATCTCTTTCTCTTTTCTTTTTTCATGTCCTTCAAATACAGAAAAGAAAAAATTCTTATCTTGAGGAGTACTCTGTGCTCACAACTGCAAACAAAAGTTCTGTCTCGGTTTGGTTTCTCAGGTCCAAACTGACATTTCTTTTTTTCTCCAAATAGGTAAAATTTGTGTGGTCAGAGACATGATCTGAATGTGCAGGTGCCCTACATACACCAAGGAATATAGGCTACTATTTTGACTATTAAATTATTTTATGTTTGTTAAAGTAAACTGAGATTATTCAAATTCTACAAAATGTAGAAAAACTGTATGGTTGGCGGGGGTGTTCTTTTTTTGTTTTTGTTTTTTTTCTTCTTTTTTTACAAATGTTTAGAAAATATATGTTATTCATGGTCTTCTCCAGTTTGATGTTAAACCTTTTCTGCACCTTTGCTAAATAATGATGTGAGTGTAGCACTGTCGTGATTTGCAAAAACAGAAAAGTAAGGGGCACATTAGGAGTTGCCAGAGCTTGCTGCTTAAAGTTCTTGAGGGAATTGATGTTTCACGGTTATACAAGCAGACAGTCATGCCTTACCGTTTTTTAAGAGAATAGGCTCAAATTGATTGCTTTTTTGGCTTTTGTTACTCATTCTTGTATACAGAAAATTATGGACGGGTGAAAATAAACATTTTATTAAAAAAAAAACATCACCTTGATTCTCTACTTTCATGTGTTTTTAATTATTGTCTCCCCCATGCCAATAGGCATGTTTTCACGTCTGTCTGTCCTTCTGTGTGTCCATCCTTCTGTCTATTACCACCAGATAGTTGACCCAGTCGCTACAAATCTGCACACACACTCCCTGGATGCCAATCACCGAACCTCTGCCCCAAGTATTCCAGAACGGCCTGATATAACGCCACCATGAGGCAGATTTTTGTGAAACCTTTCATTTTATATTGCTCCTACAGATTGTATTCATTCTGCTTCTACAGATTGTATTCATACATCACGCAAATTGAGATGTATGCAGCTCTTATGGGAGATAAGAGTGCAGAAATTGGCCAAGACTACAGTTTGTAATGTTACCAGAGACCACACTGTTATGTGTATTGCCATGAAGCTGACATTAACCACTTGAACCCCAAATTTCATACCATTCCTATAAGTAGTAGTATTGTATCAGTAACACTTGCTGATAAGGAAACAGAATTAATGATTAACTAACCCTTAAGTTAAGAATTGGTTAAGCATTACTTTATAATAATTAATTGTGAATTCATTCAAATCATGAGAAATGATATATGTAGTTTTTCATGGTTCGACGACATATGGTAATACAGTTACTATACTGGGTATGTCATTTTTTATGATTTTTGACGATGAAAAGAAACTGATGAAAAATCATGAGAAACGACGTAATATAGTATGTCGTTTTTCATGTTTTTTTAATTAAATGAAAAAAGTGCTGCTGTGGTACCAAGAGGTGCATGCATAGTCGAATAAATCTTGTACAAGGACTCCTGTTAGGGTATTCAAGGTGTTTTTGTTGACCAGTGAGAAGTTCTTTGGTTGACATTTTTGATTACGTTGGTGGCCATCTTATCACCTGATAACACTTTGCCTCCAGGATCAAACCTAGGTAGATAATTTCATCTTATTGTGTGATAATATCATCACCCACTCTAACCAAGAAGCCATCTGCCTTGCATATATAAGCATAAGCAATAAGCATTGTGGTCCAAAAATAGACAAGCTGTCCTAGCGATATTGCCGGGGTGGTATCTTTGTATCATTTATGACAGTCAGTCTCACACATGAGTCAAAGCGATGTAGGCTAACTAATTTGACAGCAGTAACTAGCGTTGTTTTCTGTCAGTCAGTTGAATCTTCATATCCATATGAGTGAAACGGCCTGGATGATTTGTTTATTTTTCAAACACAGATCTAAAATCCCCTATGGGGATTATAATACAAATAAAAAAGTACACAAACCTGTTGCCCTCTAGTGATATTGACCTCAGACTTCGGTGCTCTCTATAGTATGTCATTGAAAAGCATTATTTTTAATTTTTTTCTACCTTTTTACCATTTTAGAAAGAATCCATCGTGATTATTATTTTTTTTTTTTAATAGCGTCGAAAACCATGACATACTATTAGCATGTTGAAAAACGACATACCACAATAACCTACCTGACCTGGCGGAGGCCTGTGCTACGAAGACAACTTTTTTCAAGATTTCTTTTATATTTTTGCCAGAATGCTTCATCTCCCACTGACTCATCAAAGCGTAAACAATTCCTAGAAGGTTTCAAAGATATAAGAGCGGAAAGCCCTCTGGTTCTCCACATGCCATACAGCACCAAAGCTCAGACTCTAGACTCTAGACTCTAGAGAGTCATGAGTCTTCTCATAGAACTGTAGCTCCCCAAAACATCAATTTATTCATTTTTAGATGACAACTTCAATGGGAACAACACAAAACTGCTTCACATCTGAACTGGAATTATTCATCAGGAATCTTTCTTTCTGCCTGTATAATTATGTATGTGCTTCAATAATGGATAAAGCAATCTGAAAGGTTTGGATGAAATACAAAAAGTTTGGGGAGTTTTTCTGAGATTCACATACAGTAATAATCCTGGACAACTCTTGGCAAAGCCCTGTGACAGCTCTAAAAAAATAACTGATTTGTTATAATGTATAGCTGTAATGCAAGTACAGCATGAGTGCTGAATGTGCTGGAGTAACAACCAGCCAGAAAGCCCCATAAAAAAATACAATTATATAAATTATTAGTTCCTCGTTTTATCTGTGCATTCAGGACATTGGAATAGCTCTAGATTTCTGACTGACTTTAGGATGTTATTAATTTTAATGATGTTCCTCTCTTTTCCATTTCATATTTTCTTTCTGGGTGTAGTTTTGGCAGGGCCCCAGTGCAGTATGCATTTATTTGAGTATAACAAAATTTGCGTTCTTCTTTAAATCTTATTTTAATATTAACCCACTGGAACAGAGGAGCTTCTTGAAATGTGAGTACCCAATGTTCCTCCTCACTTTCTTGTTAAATCTTGGCAGACTGAGAAGGAGTTTTTCAGTCCTGTGCTCTGACCTGTGCTCCGATGAGCACTTTGTCTAGTTGATGTTGCTTCTCTTCCATTTCGTGTATCAGGCTTCAGGATATAGTAAATGCAGGAGCCTTGAGGTGTGTGGTGACATCAAGGCCCATATCTCCCCTTCTTTTGGACCATGTTGGCGGCCAGCATAGTTGTTGGTATTATTCCATTAACTGTAGTATACGCTTCCCTTTGCCTTTTGTCTGGTCTTTGGAAGGCGCCGTACACATATAAAGAACAAAAGTTCTGTGCTCCGCCTGTGTTTCATGGCCGCCTCAATGCTGTTCCAATGGAAGTCACGTGGTTTGACCAAACAATTGTGTTTGATTGGGGGGAGGGGGGCAACCAAACACAAATGTTTGGTCAAACCACGTGACTTCCATTGGAAAAGCATTGAGGCGGCCATGAAACACAGGTGGAGCACAGAACTTTTGTCCTTTATATGTGTACGGCGCCTAAGTGAACAGTGTGTCTTCTGGGCTGAGACATGCATTGAAGTCACACGGGATGGACAGGAAGTTATGCGGTTGACGCTTGACAGTTGCTATCGTCTGTCTGCGCTGGCTGTACAACTGTGCTTTGTCAGGACACTGAACAGGGCTGCTCTGCAATGATGCTGTGATCATTTGTTCTAATATGCGTTCTATGACAATTTGCAGCTTTTTTCTCCCTTCTGACAAGGACCCTGACACACCCATTCATTGAATGGGGGAGGTCTACACGACCTTACTAGAGGTCATACTCCATGCCAGATGGTGTAGAGGTCATACCCCATGCCAGCTGTATAGCGGTTGGTCTCATTATTTCTGTCCTTCTTGTGCACCGGGCAGTGCTCCTGTAGACCACATATCTCCTTTCTACTTAAGATTTCAGCCAGCTCTAAAATCTGGTTCTTCATCCTATTTGCAGCTTGTGGGAGATACTAGAGTCTGAGTTTACTGTGGCGAGTGTCAGTGTGAGAGGGCACTTGCCTTTCAGTACTGCATCAGGTGCCCACCGCCTGTGGGTTTAGGGTCATCATCAGGGGGACGTCTGACTGGCAGATGCATGTATACAGTACTTGCATTGTTCGCAGGGACTCCTGACATTATTTGTTCAGCATATTAATTATGTTTAACGATTCTTAAACCGTTGTATCAGAATGTTGTACACCACTGCAGGGGATTTAGTCAGAACCTCTGCTACTGTCTGCCATACATGGAGACAATAGGAAATAGCTGATTCTGTATAAGGTCTACACTGTTGTTATACTGTCTATCGGTGTATGTGTAGCCTTGGTCGGGAGGCGAACCCGGGACCTATGGATCCAATTGGCGTGTACGGTACGTTACTAGTCGGCTAAAGAGCGAGCCCCGAAAGTCAAGCACAACAGCAACACAGCACAGCCTACAGCCATACCCCAATTAAACCTGGAAGTGTGTCCACGTGCGCCAGCCAGGAGCTAGGATCGACTGACTGAGGAGACCTCCACTATCAGGCATGTAACGTGCTGTCGACTATGCAGAATTAGGTCTGTAACGCTGAGGAACAAACGGAGGAACCTATTCACACCGCTGCCACCAATGCCTCGACCGGGAGGCAAAACCAGGACCTACTGTATGGATCAGATTGGCGCGTATGTTACCAGTGGGCTAAAGAGTCAGCCAGCCATGTAGGCCCGTTAGGCAAGCTGCAGTGCAGCACCGGCGTATAGCCTACATAAGCATGCTTACATTAAATTAGAATGCAACAATTTAAAAGCAGCTTACTAATGTAAGAATAGCAGCCCTCTGCTGTGTGTGGGAAACGTACTGTAAAGTCTCTGAGATTGCTTTGAGAGGACACAGGAGATTGGGTGAGGGGCTCGAGGCAACAATTGGATGCTGCTGCTTGCGTTTTATGCTGTCATCTTCCTCAATAAAAGCTGCTATGCTTCACCCTGATGGAATAGATTTTTTTCCATCACACACGTCAAGCCTAATCAACTCTTGTTACCACGTTGGTGGTATCTGCTTCTTGAAAACTAGTGCAGAAAACTGCACAAGACCAGACCTGCTAGATTACATCATGTATAGAATGTGAACATGGTTCAAGGTTATTATAAAATGCACATACTTGTACAGTACAACAATACAGCTGGCAGCAACAGTGCAGGCAGTGACATTTTTCGTATATGTACAATATGCCATGGTTGTGTTTTTTTTCTTTTTTTTTACTTCTACGTGCCTCTTTGATATAGGCTACCGGCTCTTACATAACGCAGAATATAATTTGTACGGTTTCCTTTTACAGAATAACTGCATGCCATCTACGTTGGAAACCTTTTATTTATTTATTTATTTTAAGTCCTACACAAGTCAGAAACGTCGGTATAATCTCTGAAAGTAGGATATTCTAAATATTAAGGTCAGAGGACATTGTTAATGGGATTTCCGATGGCACATTTCATCTACTAATTGTAATTGCTTTACAATCAGTGCCTTGGAATAGTATGAGGGCATTGGAGACGGTGAAAATCCCTTGAAAGTAGAACCTTATGAAATTAAATCTTAGTTTTCAATTTGCACTCCCAAAAGAGTTTACCATTTAAATGGATTCCACCCCATTCTGGGTAATAGAAGACATAAATAAGTTTATGAGGGAATCGAACGTTTCACAATTACCCTGGGGAATGGGGTAAATTAAAAAAAGAGAACGAGATACAATTTATGCCACATCAAATTAGGCCAGAGGTTTATTTTCTTTGTCTTCATCCTTCACTATAAGATCACTACTACGGGGCAGGCGGGCCCAATTATATCTCACATTGACATTCTGTTGTAGTGCTGTAGATGTGGTTCCTAATCAGCATACTGTAAAGTTCTGCCATTAGAAAACATATGTTTACTCTTTTATCTCCAACTGCCTCGGAAAGTGCTCCACTCGAATCTCCACCTCCCCAATGGTCCCTTTTCTTGTGCAAATAAACATTCTTTCATAATTCAGACAGGCAGCTCAGACTTCCCAGTAAGCTCAATAAATTCAATAAACCCAGCCCTCAGTCTCTTTCTCTCTCTCTCCCTTTCTTTGTCTCTGTATTCAGCTAAAGACAGAATTACACCGCAGATCTGTCGTAGCTGAGCTCGCTGAGAGATTACTCTCTCTGATCTTTCAATAGCGTACGTGCAACCCTCCTCACTGAGAGCCATCTTGCCACCTCCAGCACTGAGGGATTCACAATTAGCATACTCCCACAGGAGAAAAGGAAGACACTTTTGTCCTCCTTGACTTAGTACTTGACCTAAACAAATGGATCTTACCTTGCTCATCTAGGAGCTCGTTTGGCCTGCCACATCACTGATGAGTATTTTATTTTTTATTTTTCATAAACATTACTATGCAAACAGTGTGATATTTTGATGCTGGGGTCAAAACTTTTCAGCATAGTTCTCCTCATTAAGAAGGGCTAACAGGGATCTGTTACAGTAAATAAATAAACATTATATAATACTATATATTATTAAATAGGTATGATACTGTCCCATAAAGAAAGAGAATACATTTCATGAGAAGTAAAACTTGGTCGAACTTGAATGACAGAGAGGCTACTTACTTTTTAATACATCGTACCTACTGTAATATAAGTGGCACGGAACTCCCATGTGATTTTACCAGAACATCTAACATTGTACAACTTGTTTGTAGATGGGTTGGAGAAACGTACAGTATGTGACTGATAACACTGTCTTTTAAAATATAATGAATAATGAAAATCTATACAGGCAGAAGGAGAAAAATATATGATGATGCGCTTCTTGTTGTGCTTGAAACAGATTGGGAGGAGGCCTTTCACTTTCTTTTCTTTATCTTAATATAGCTAGCCTACATTTTTTATTAAGTTACACCTGATGCCATGTTTCAGTTGAGCCTACGCTGAGTTGTGAGGGAAGAGAGTGACAGGTTGTGGGAGGAGGTGGGCCATGGTTATTGGAAAACACAGTGCTGCCGTCTTGTCTGATAATCTGAAGGCAGTGGGTGGGCACTGGGCAGACGGACAAAAAAATAATATTGATGGCACAGTTTTCCTCTGTCTTTTGTGGACAAGAAAAAAAAGAAAAAAAACACCTTCACCACAGTAAACACAAGGGAATAAGAAGGCAAAGAACTCACCCATGTTATGTTATGTTCAGAAGGGGACAGGTCTAGTAGCTACAGTAGCTACTCTGAGAGACATTGAAAAGGGAAAATAATCAAAATATAGCCTACCTTTGACTTTCTTTTAACAACTTAGAGATACATAAAATAATGGATAGGATTTTTTAGGAATGGGGAAAAAATGTCAACTGCAACTGATTAATCCAATTCAAAATTATAAATATAATTACTTTATGCCATCCAGGCAGCATTGAGTGAGTTTGGTTCATAGTCCTGAATGTTGGAGGTGTCATGACAAGGACGGTGCTTTATACTCGCTATATGCTTTGGAGGTGTCCAAATAATTGAGCAGTATTTGTCTGCTATACTTATATACAGCAGAAGATATCCTCTTCTCCACCAGTTAGGAGTTTTTAGAATCGGCCTCAGATCAAAACATATATATCAATGCACTTGCATGTGGGACCATGCTTCAATACATCATTTATACATCTCAAAAAGCATTATAGACACAGACAATTCAGATACTGTACATCATTAGCAATATGGACGTTGGTCACACAGCTTGGAAATTATGCTTTCATTTCACATTGCATCATGCAAAATATCCACAATGGACAAAAAACACATTCCCCACAAATTCATAGAAGTTTTCTCAATTTGTAGTATACATCTGAAGAAAATAACACTCAACGTGTGAACTGAGTGGTGTATTGGTGAAACAGTGCCCCCTGTAGCCCTGTTGATACGGCAAACACATACGTGAGCTAAACATACGTGAGCTAAACATACATACACATACATAGGGAGGGACAAAAGGCCTTGGAGTGGTTGCACCACTCAAAAATGTAGGAGAAAGGCCTCTAGGTAGTGCACATACAAAGTTGTATACAGATCGGTGCAGTTATAGGTATAAACAGGAATTGGCCTGCTATAGCGCCACCATGAGGCTAATTTGAAAATGTTTAAGTGGCATTTCTTCCTCTGCCCAGTGGGAATGTGCACGCTGTGTTAAGATTTGAGGCATTTTGTTCAAAACTGACCAATCCTGCAAACTTTGGAAGGCAATCTTAGCCAATGGGGATGGAATATGGGGAAGCGGACAGATCCGTGTTGATCACATGAGTATAGAGATGATACGGATTTGCGATTTGCGTGATGTATGGATACAATGTGTAAGAGTAATCTACAGAAATGTGTTTTGCAAAAGTCGGCCTCATGGTGGTGCTACAACAGGCCGTTGTGGAAAAATTGGGGCAGAGTTCGTTGTTGCCATCCAGGGAGTGTGTGCACTGTGCAGGCGCGCCTCAAGTCATTCATAGCAGGGGGGGCTGCGCTCGGCCGCGAAAAAATCGGTTTTAATTCGGTTAAAAGGGTATCTTATTCGGGTATAATTTACCTAATAATGACTAGTTTGGTATCACCGCAGCACATGTACAAACACACACACACAAAAGCGCGCACACACTGACCACCAACTTTAGTGTAAAGATTCAATTGACAAATACAGATGACAAACCGTTTTGCAAAGAAACAAGACAATTGAGACAAACCGTCACAACCGACTATAGGCCTATTACTCTTCACATTTTTTGTGCACGGCGGCAGCAAGAAAAATGAACCATTATGGCATTATCACAGACTAGTTGTGTGGCTGTGCGCAAATTACGCACGACGCACAGCACACATGAACAGCGGCAGTGGCCAGCCGCCAGCCTGACAAGACAATAACATACAATGCATAGGGAGGGAAGGAGGGAGGGAGAGCGCTGCGACACACAGACCTGCTCCATGATCCATCTCTCTTCGGAACAGGCTGTTGGCTCACTGAGGCTTGTTGTTTGGGTTAGATTTCTTAGTTTAAACCACTTGGTCCAGGTAAAAGAAAAACTATAATATAAGTTTCTGTCTCCCACGTAACTTTGTTGTGATCAGTACTCCTGTGCAATCGGCATGCTCTGTGATAGACTTGCCCCGTCTAGCCTAGGTAAATGGATAGATCACAGAGCAGCTCTGTCAGAGCCTTAAGTGAGGGGAAAGCAGTGCAGCCTTTCAACACCTATTTTGTTCCCAAAAGTTAAATACATTATTGTTTTACTATATATGTGTCTATATAGGCCTACTTTAAAAAATATATACTGTGTATCTTAAAAATAATAATAATATTAATACTTAAAATAAAGAAAATCCAATCTCATCCCCTCCAG